>PHNY01032494.1:0-11624 GCA_003724115.2 Anethum foeniculum | reverse complement strand
TCAAGGGAGTGCTATAGCAAGATGATAAAGAAGGCTTCAAAGGAAGAACGTCTTCCAAAAAATGATTCTGATATGATGGATTTCAAGGAGGAAGACGCAAGAGAAACTCAGAGATCTTTCAAACCAATCCGACAAACTAGACCAAATGTCAATATGGTTTATACTGTTGAGTTTCCAAAGGATGATATTCAAGCATGCTCGGGAAACAAAGAATATCCATTACTTCTTTTAGAGGCTCCCCCTTCAATGGATGGTACTGCAGATACAAGTAAGCCTCCCACTCAGAGCTCGAAGTGATCATCATCTGGTACTGATGATTGAAGCTCCTTCATCAAAGGAATGTTCCAACAGCTTCCAAGAAGGGATAGTAGAGCAAGCAAGTGATGACGAGGAAGAACAACGAGCATCAAGGGCAAGGAAGGGAAAGTTTATCATGGAGGAAGACATGTCCTCTCTCGCAAAATCTCCGAGGCACCGCCTCTTTAAGAATGTGAATCAATCATTGTCCGGGAACGATAAACCTGTTATTATAACAGAGATCAGTGTAACTAGTGATGTTGAATTCGACTTGGATCCTAGGCTTCCAGAGCCTGACAGGAAGATGGGCCCGACAGAGGACACACTCTCTATATTGGTGGACGAGAATGATCCTAAGAAGATCCTACAGATAGGCTCAAGGTTGAACTCCACTCTGAGGCCTAGCCTTGTGAATTTTCTCAAAGATAATTTGGATGTTTTTGCTTGGAGCCACGCTGACATGGTGGGAATTGACCCAAAGGTCATGTGTCATCACTTGAATATTGATCCATTAAAGAAAGGGGTGAGGCAAAAGCGTAGAGCTATCAGTGGAGAACGAGCCATTGCACTTAAAGAGGAAGTTGATCAACTACTTAAGGTTGGCTTGGTGAAGGAGTCTTTCTATCCGGATTGGCTAGCTAATCCCGTCTTGGTAAAGAAATCTAATGGGAAGTGGAGGGTTTGCGTAGACTTTACAGATTTGAATAAGGCATGCCCCAAGGACAGTTTCCCTCTTTCTCGTATAGATCAGTTGGTGGATGCTACCGCTGGACATGCCCTTTCGAGCTTCATGGATGCATACTCCGGTTACAACCAGATTCCTATGTATGAGCCTGATCAAGAAAATATCTCTTTAATCACTGATACAGGCCTCTACTGCTACATCGGGATGCCCTTTGGTTTGATCAACACTGGAGCTACATACCAAAGGTTGGTCAATTTAATGTTCAAGGATCAGATCGGCAAAACAATGGAGGTGTACGTTGATGACATGCTAGTAAAGTCCAAAGTTGCTGAGCATCATATCGCACATTTGGATGAAATGTTTCATATCCTCAGAAAGTATCGTATGAAGCTTAACCCCCAAAAATATGTTTTCGGTGTAGGGTCTGGAAAGTTTCTAGGCTTTATGGTTAACCATCGAGGAATTGAGGCTAATCCTGCTAAGATACAAGCTCTTCTTGATATGAGATCCCCTCGGACAATCAAGGTTCAAAGTCTAACTGGGAGGGTGGCTGCTCTTAATCGATTCGTCTCTAAATCATCGGACAAATGCAAGGAATTCTTTAAGGCTATTAAAGGTGTGGGAAGAGGATTCGAGTGGACTTCTGATTGTGAGAAGGCGTTTCAAAAGTTGAAGGAACATTTGTCCTCTCCCCCACTGTTATCCAAGCCTATTGAGGGAGAGACGCTAATTCTCTATTTGGCAGTCTCTGACTATGCCGTGAGTGGAGTATTGTTAAGGGAAGAGGGAGGGGCTCAGCTGCCGGTCTATTATGTAAGAAAACGACTATTGGATGCAGAGACAAGGTACTCCAATATGGAGAAGTTGGTCTACGCCTTAATCCTAGCCTCAAGGAAATTACGACCCTACTTTCAGGCGCATAAGGTAGAGGTCCATACCTCGTATCCTTTACGACAAGTTCTTCATAAACCGAAAGCATCTAGGAGAATGTTGAGATGGGTTGTTGAATTGGGACAGTTTGAGGTTGAGTATAAACCAAGGAGTGCTATAAAGGGCAGGTTCTTGCTGATTTCCTTTTAGAATTCCCACTTCAACTCGAGGGAGACGCTCTGACGGTAGTACCACTTTTCAGGCCTCGGAAGAACCATAACCTACGACGCCAGTTCCATGGTGGACATTATATGTGGATGGATCAATAACGAAGGGGCTGGAGCTGGCATCGTCTTAATAAGCCCTGAAGGACATCACTTATGTGAAGCTATTCATCTGGAATTCAAGATTACTAATAATGATGCGGAATATGAAGCCCTTATCGCTGGTTTGAAGTTGGCTGCGGAAATGAAGACTGAGAACTTGACTGTTTTTAGTGATTCCATGTTAGTCGTTTATCAGGTGAACGGGGGGTTCCAGGCTCGAGGGCCTCGCACCGAGTTATATATGAGGTGTTGTCAGCGTTTACTTAGAATATTCAAGGAGGCTCATCTGGAACAACTCCCTCAGGGGAATAATTCAGAAGCTGATGCCTTGGAAAAATGTGCCTCCCAAAAAGATACTGCCTTACTGGGAGTTGTACCTTTGGAAATCCAGAAACAGCCAAGTGTTCCGGAAGCTGAATTAATGGTAGTAGAGGCTACTGAAGAAAGGACTTGGAGAACTCCTATCTGGGAATATGTTAGAGAAGGGATTCTACCGGAGGACAAAGTTGAAGCCAAGAAGATCAAATATAAGGCGGCACGTTACGTGGACTACGAGGGCTCCTTATACAGAAGAGGCTTTAACCAGCCTCTCCTTAAGTGTATAGCAGGGGGAGAATGTGATTATGTCCTGAGGGAGGTTCATCAAGGGATCTGTGGCAATCACTCGGGGGGGTAGCTCTTTGGCACAAAAAATTCTGCGGCAAGGATATTTCTGGCCTACGCTACAAGAAGATGCTTTTAACCACGTGAAAGCATGCGATAAGTGTCAAAGGTACGCGAATTTTTCTCATAAACCTGTTGCTCCTCTTACTTCATTAGTCAGTCCTTGGCCATTTGCTATGTGAGGGATCGACTTGATCGGAGAACTCCCTAAGGGGAAGGGGGGTGTTAAATATGCGGTGGTGGCGGTGGACTATTTTGCTAAGTGGGCGGAAGCAGAGCATTTAGCTACAATTACTGCTAAAAAGTTAAGGGATTTCATCTATCGCGCTATCGTATGTCACTTCGAAATTCCTTATAAATTGATCTCGGATAATGGGAAGCAATTTGACCGCAAGGAAGTGAGAGAACTTTGTGATAATCTCAAGATCGTAAAAGGATTTTCAGCAGTTAGTCATCCGCAGACTAATGGTCAGACGGAAGCTATTAACAAGATCATCAAGCACACTCTGAAGGCTAAGCTAGAGGACAAGAAGGGAGATTGGCCCGAAGAATTACCAAATGTTCTCTGGAGTTATAACACTACGCCTAGAACCACAACTAGGGAGACACCTTTTTCGCTGACTTATGGGTGTGAGGCCATGGTCCCAGTAGAGATAGGCACCGGGTTTTTCCGAAGAGATCACTATAATTCGGAGGTTAATGAAGTCAATCACAGGCTCCATTTGTATACGGTGGAGGAGGTTAGAGCCCGTGCACAGATGAGGCTAGCCGCTTATCAGCAGAGGGTGGCTAGGCATTACAATACAAAAGTGAAGGCTATACATTTGAAGATAGGAGACTTGGTCCTACGAAGAGGGATGCCAAATACTAAAGTTCAGGGTCATGGAGTCTTTGGTGCAAATTGGGAAGGGCCGTATGTTGTTCGAGCAGCTCTGTGGGAGGGAACTTACTACCTTTCCCATCTTGATGGAAAGCCTATACCGCGTGCATGGAACATGGAGCATTTGAAGAAATATTATCAGTAGAGTGAGATACTCTTATTATTTATGATTTAAACTTTATTTTATCTTATTGCAATAAAGTCTAGGGGGTAGTGCATGTACTCCTCCTTGGCCAGGAAATATCCTATATTTATGAATAAAACATGCCTTTTGATCTTCTTTCATTTGTAGCTTTTTTACGAGAAATGATATTTTGAAGCCTCTTCCAAAGAAGAGGATAGCTTGGAGCCCCTTCTTTGAGAAGGGATATTTTGAAGCCTCTTCCAAAGAAGAGGATAGCTTGGAGCCCCTTCTTTGAGAAGGGATATTTTGAAGCCTCTTCTTTGAGAAGAGGATAACTTGGAGCTTCTCCTATGAGGAGAGGATAATAAAATATTCAGGCGGCTCGTACTTCCGAAAAGTTTGAATATTTTTGGCGCTTCTCCTGTGAGGAGGAGTTATCTTCCTTTGAGGAAGAGGCCGACAATTCTCCTTTGAGGAGAAGTCATCTTTCTGTGAGAAAGAAAGCCACCCTTTATAGTTTGTCCAATCCGTACTTCCGGAGACTCCAAATTCCTTTGGCACTTCTTCTTTGAGAAGAAGTTTCTTCCTTTGAGGAAGATGCCATAAAAATGTTTAGATAACTCGTACTTCTGAGAAGTCTAGATATTTTCGATGCTTCTCCTGTGAGGAGAAGTAATCTTCCTTTGAGGAAGAGGTCGGCAATTCTCCTTTGAGGAGAAGTTATCTTTCTATGAGAAATGAGCCATTTTTTAAAAATTTGGACAATCCGTACTTCCGGATAGTCTGAATAAACTCTTGGCGCTCCTCTTGTGAGGAGGAGTTATCTTCCTTTGAGGAAGATGCCGGCAACTCTCCCTTGAAGAGAATTTATTTTCTTTTGAGGAATATGTCGCCCTTGTAATGCTTTGGTTCTACAATGCTTGAGGACCCTTTGGGGTAATATCTAAAAAGATTCTTGTTGTAGTACTTTTTTCTGGGAAGAAGTTATCTAAGTGAGTTTATGGGCGAGATCCTATAAAGGGCGAGGCCCTTGTTATATTCTCTTATACATTTTATCTATTATAAAGGGCTAGGCCCTCTATCTTACTTAGCATTTTTAGGATATTTTACAGATACTTTAGACAGTACATTATCTAGGGGGATGCCTTTGGTTGTACTTAGTAAAGGTATTGGAGAATAACAAAAGTACTTTGCAACAAAAACATTGTGTAAAGAAAAATATATGTGACATTAAAGGCGAGGCCCTTCATTAAGACAGTATCAAAACAAGAGCAAGACTCTTGTCGGGGTGAGGCCTTCATAGTACTTAGCAGGAAATAATGAAAGTATTAAATGGGCACAGCCCCACAAAGTTTAGAGAAACCATAAAATTATTACAACTTGTGAAGCCATTAATGGAGGGCTCGCACCCCCAAAGTGTTTTCAATTATCAAGACAGTGTTTAGTCATGAGACAGCAGTCTCAGTAGGCGAAGCAACGGAAGTCTCCGCCTCCTCCCTCCCTTGGACGTCTTCGCCCTGAGTCTACCCTTTGTTCTTCATGGCAGCCAGCTCGCTAGCTATCTTCTTCTCCAGTTCAATCTTGGCTTTGGCGATTTCAGCAGCATATTTAACTTTAAAGTTTGCCATGAAGCCAGGAGTTGAAGGGGCAAAATGCCTAGCCCAACCATAATCAGGGTCTGTGGCAAGGAAGCCATGAAGGTAAGCGGTGAATCCTACAGAAAAGGCTTGGCTGAGTTCTAATTCTTTATCGCCTTGGAGCTTTTCATTCTCCAGCTTCAACTTTTCGATCTCCTTGTCTTTAGCTTCGCCTGCTTTCTGAGCCTCGTTCTTCGCCTTATCAAGTTTGTCTTGGATGGTATTGATTTCCTTCTTGTGATCATTGTTGATTTCTTCGATTTTCTTCTCCACCCCATCAAGCAATCCTTTATAGTAATCAACAGAGGTTTTGGTGCTTGTCAAGGATTTCCGAAGCTTTGAGTTTTCTGCTTCCAAGGAATTAAACAAGTCGAGGCCATGAAAGAAGGCTTCGCCTAAAGCTTGTTTAAAACAAAAGCTCGCTTCAGTTTTTCCTCTCTTGCTCCAGTTCACTATGTCCTCGTCCTTGTAGTTGTCTTTAATGATATCCCCAAAAATGATTGTTGCAGTTGATGGGTCGCTGACCTGGCTTTTTTGTTTCTTAGAGGCATCGCCTTTGAGAGAGTCGACGATGGTCACCTGGTTTCACTTTTTATGCTTCTGTGTCTGAGGAGCGAGAGGGTCTTTTTGAACACCTGGATTTGGGGGCGGAGCCATGTTCGTATTTGCATTTGCAGTAGGAGTTGACTTCCTTGCATATGGATTGTTTCTGAAGGGAAGCTTCATTTCTTTTCCTGAAAAGAAAACACAAGTTAAAGAACAAGCAAGGCAAAACAAATATAAAAAAAACTTGAAAAGGCGAAGCCTACCTTTGCCTTTGAGAACTTTAGCTTTCTTTTTAAGCAATTTTTTCGACATCTTTTTCCTAAAGTCAACATATTCTATTTGGGCGACGCCCTTGTTATAAAAACCATATTTATACAGGTTTTCAAAAGTAATTAGCTGGTCAAGATCTTTTTCTTCGCGAGAAAGGTTTGAAATTTCGTTAGCTCTCTCAAGAGCGACGCCTTCAAGGTCAATTTGACTAGGTTTATCTGAAATAGAAGGAATATTTAGTATGCGAGTAAAAGATAAAATCTTGGAAAAGGGGCGAAGTTGTGGAACACTTACGTGGATCAAGATTAAATTGAGTCCTTACCCTGGGAACGTCATATAAGTAGAAAAATTCAGACTTCCATAGCTTCATGTTACTTGGGTTACCTACGGAGAAACCTTTTTTATTATGGCTGGGATATAAGGCGAGATAAAAGAATTCCAGGTCGCCACCGCTTCGACTTAGTCCTAAAAATGAGAAATTTCTCTCATTGATGGAGGTGGGAATCCCTTTTTTCGGTACATTATGTATAAACCGATAGCCATTCTATAGCTGTTGCGCGACAATTGGATAGGGGCGACATCATAGAATCTGATCAGTTCGTGAAGAAAGGGGTGCATAGGCGAGCTAATCCCCAACTCGACCAATCTGTTTGTCAGCACTATGCGAGGCATGAGAAGTCTTTCATCAGGAAAAACGTGCATTCTCATTCTAGGGTGAGGATTTAACCACTTACCGGCGAGGTTATAATATTCAATTAACCACATTATTTCTTCCTTGGAAATATTTGAGGCAAGTCCATCACATGATATAATGTTATTGGCTTTTCTAAGCTGTGCTTTTTTAGTTTTGGAAAAGTCAGGGCTAAAATCAAGATCAATTTCACGATCGAAGATTGGATCTCTGTATGGTTTTTCAGGGGGCGAGGGCATTTCCATCGCATAGGTAAGGGGCGACACTGATAAAGTTTCTTCATCAACAGCAGCATCTTGGCTCTATTGTTAGTCTGGAAAGAGTCTTCGTCTACACTCATGTTGTCCTCATCTTCAGAAACGGGCTCGCCTAAATGATCTCTTATGCCAGGAATTAAATTGATATATTTCCCTCGTCCACGCCCTAATCTGGAGGGGCCGGCCTCATTCTGACTAAAATAATGAAGTAAATCATTCTCTTTTTCTAGGTTTTCGCCTACATCTCCAACATAGTAGACGCTTCCTAAGTCATCTGGGAAACTAAAGAACGAGGACTCGAATCAGAGATATCTATAGGTTCCTGGGAGCTAATAGTTTTTCCATGCGCTCTGAGCCACCCTTGATTTGTTACTTCTTTGGATTTTCCTTGGTTAGGGGAAGGGCGAGAAGATGATTGGTGAGAGGGACTCGAAGGCGACGCTGTCATCCCTTCCTGTTGATTATCGTTGTTCGACATCTGAAAAGAAAGGGCGAGGACGTCAAAAAAGGAGAAAAATGGGAAAGGCCAAATAAGAATTGTGGGAAGTCCTCGCCCTTGAGCTTAAAAGTGTCCTATTTTAAGAAGGGATCTCTCTTAAAACTATTAACCTCGCCTAAGATTTATCTGTTTCGCCGAAAGTATACATTCAAAAATACAAAAAGAAGAGAACAGGGGAAGTTCGTACCTTAAAAGTTGAAACGTTCACAAGAAAAGAGACGTCGCCCAAAGAGTAAGTCCTCGCATGAGCTCTGAGAAGTAAATTTGGCAGCAATTCGTTAAGGGAAGAATAAAGAAAGAGGAAATAAAGGACAGTTTATATAGGCAGAGGAGGGAGAAATGTAAGGGGACAGGACTGCTACGTGTCAATATATTATTGGACATTGGAACGCGCATCGAGACGCGACAGTTCATTACAATGATGACTCTTGTCTCGGGAACGCACAGACAGCTGTCAATAGTTCGTAGCGTCGCCTTTTTTGTGGTAAAATTAGTTTCTTCTATCAATTATTGATTCAAGAAACTGGAGGGTAGTTGTTACGCCCTAAAATAGGTCTCGCCTATTTTAACGGCTTCGCCTTTGCGTTAGGTTTCCCGCATTTGGGCTTTTCTACGAAGAAGAGCATTTTTTGGGCCAGACCTGAATGTTGGTTAAAGTTAAGGGGCTCGCCCTCCCCTTTAGACGGGCTCGCCTTCTGTTTATTTGACAGCCTCGCCCTTTGGGCCTGACTGATAGAATCATGGACCTTTTCGAGAAGAAGAATTGGATATGGATCAGCTCGGGGACATTGAAGACAATGGGCTTCGCCCAATTATTAATCAAATTACTATTGCAGCTTTGGAAGAGGGCTAAGCCCACCAACAGCCTCGCCTATTGATGGGCCCAAGAGCGTCGCCCTTGGATTAATCTGACAGATCAGCCCTGTGATTAGTTACCTTTTCTCAGTAGATAAGGATAAGCATTAACTCCGATAATCTCGGGTCAATGACTTATCCACTACGCTCCGAGAAAGTAGCTGGACTTTTGGTCCATGACGATTATCTAAGGCGGTGGCCTCAGTCCTATGGGCTTCTTAAATAAGGAAACACGGTTTATTCCTCTCCAAGAACTACGTATGGCTTGATCCCCTATAAATAGGGGTACGTGGGCACATTGTATGGCACGAAGCAACCCTTGCGAATAAGAGAGAATTCGACATTCGATCTTAATTGCATAATTCGATAATCCATACAATCTCAGCCACTTCCAAACACCAAACCCTAACCCTAAAACGCTCCACATCATCACCAATCACCACCATAATTCCAGCAACCCTCCCCGAATTTGTTATAACCAAATTCCTCCATTAACATTTATGAACATTAGAATTGCCGTTACATTATATATTAAATATTTAAGTTTTGATTATTTGTTTAATCTTTGTAAATTTAGTCCAATTACAAGTTAATCGTTAATAATTTTATTAGTGATTATAAATTTACGAAACTATTAATTTGCTGTGCAAGCATGATTTCACTGATCCTTTATTTAATATTGATTAACATGTGTGCATGCTTGGTGTATTAGTTTGTTAACATAAGAATACATGTTGATTTAATTATATGTTAAAATCTAGATAACTAAAGTTATTGTCAGGATGTGCAAACTTTGTTAGTCTTGGTGATTACTAGGCTTAAGGCCCATTTATTTTTATAATATGTTTGTTTATGATTTATGGCCTGGTTAGTTTAAATAATTAGTTTGTTTTGTTAAAAATAGTCGGCATGATTTTAAGTCCCTGTAAGTGACTATTTATGATTTAAACGATTGTCTTGTTAGTATAAATTTTGTTTATGAACTAAATAATTAATTATACTATGTTTTTTAAATTTTAGGATTGTTCGTGTTATTAATTTCGGATTTTAAGTGTCGACTTTGAGGTAAGTACTTTTTGTCTTACTTTTAATTTTTGAAAAGATATTTAGATTATGTTTTTAATTCGTATAATATATAAAAATTCTGTTTCGAAATTTATAAGATATAAGTATTTGTGAATTTTGGAACTCAGTCTCAACGTTTCGAACCCGTTCGTAATTTACGCTATAGTTCCGGAACTAGTTTTAGATACCCTTAGTAGGCGCACGAGTGTGCAATTTTAGATACCTATTAAGGGCGCGTAATTATTGAATTTTGGATGCCGGTCACTGGCAAAGTGTGGCATATAAGAATAAGAATAAGATGCCGGTCACTGGTAAAGTGTGGCCGTAGATCAAGACTGTGGTAAATTAAAAGATTTTTCGTTCTGTTCTGTTTCTGCTCTGTTATATTCTACTCTACTTTATTCTGTTTTTAATTTCCGAATTTTTTTAAAAAAAATAAAACGTTGGGTTGGATTTATTTTACAAATTACTATTGTTTTGAGAAAATGGTTTTATTAAACGCCCATTGATTTTTGAGTCAAATAAGTTAGTCAATTTGTGCTTGCTGAGCTTTGTATCTCACCCCTTTTAATATTTCAGGTTCGGACTTTTGAAGCGTATTAAGAATAAGGACTGAGAACTTTGTGGAGATTTGTGCTGCTTAGTTCGTGCTATTTGATTTTGAATAAAGACTTTTGTACAATAAGAAATAAGTTGGTTATTTGTTAGACAATTATGGTTTGGATTTAAGGAGCTGCACCTCCATTTTATGGTTTTGATTTATGTAAATTTGACCGATGCTTTGACTTTCGTGGATTATTGAATTACCGAAATAAGAATATATTTTTATTTAAGTTTTTGTATTTAGATTAATAGTCCGAAAATTCAGGCTGTTACAGTACTTATATAGACTTGTAAACTTATTTTATAAACATGCGCTAATTGCACAATAATTACTAAATAATTATGTAAATATTTATCTACGAATTAGCTTACCTGTTTATTTAATCCTTTTATTGTACTTTTTTAAATTTATAAAAAAATCTATTTTATAGGATTTTAATTTGTAATACATGCTAAATAGTAAATATACAATTATTATATTTGATTTATGTTCATATATCCAATTAGTATATCATCATTTAAATAAAAAATGTAATTTATTCAAAATCAAATGCTAAACCCTCAAATTTATTTATTTGGTGTATAAATTTTTGCTACTTTTTTATTAACAAAAACAAGTGAAACTTATGAAATATTGTGAATCGTGAGAAGTAGTTGTTCAAGAGTTCGTGAACAATATTCATGGGTTGTTTATGAACCATCGTTAACGAGCCGTTTGTGAATATGTTTACAAATAACTTTTTTCTTAATGAGTCGATACAGGAACAAAATTTTGACTAGATAAAAATTTGAGCTCGGGTTCGAGTTCGATAAATTTTTAACAAGTTGAAATATAAACAATTAAAAGTTTGGCTCGATTCGGCTCATTTACGACACTAGGATACATATTTTTAATTTTTTAATATTAATAATTAAAGTGTTAATTATTTTTTATGAAGGTGTTAACTAACTAACTAAATTATCTTATGATTCGCTTATAATAATAATAATACAATATATATAAACAGATAGATAGGTACTCCAAAGATTCTGTAAAACCTGCAACTAAGTAATATACACTTATTAATAGGGATGTAATTCGAGTCGAGTCGAGTTTGTGCTTATTAAATTCGAGTTCGAGCTTTTTTTTAATCGAGTTGAGCCTAAAAATAATCGAGCCTGAAAACTATGTTCGAACTCGACCCGGTTAATAAACGAGTCGAGTTCGAGCTACTCGCGAGTTTTCGAACTTTTCAAGTTTTTTATCGAGTTTTCGAGTTTTCGAGTTTTTTAACGAGTTTTCGAGCTTATCCTATTTTAACGAGTTCGAGCTTATCGAGTTTTTTAACGAGTCGTCGAGTTTATCGAGTTTTCGAG
>PHNY01032432.1:5216-18512 GCA_003724115.2 Anethum foeniculum | reverse complement strand
CCCCCCCCTCCAGTGTTGGTTTACAGAAACCGACCAGCAGCTACACCACGAGCTAATACTAGTTGCCTAAATGTTATCAATAAATGTTCTACCCACTACATACATGTGCCTATGCAAATACCTCTTAGTATCATCTATTATAATTCTAGAATGCAAACATGACATAGATACATCCTTTTGTAAACGACATTATTGGCAAGATATATGCTTTCAGAATTAAGGTTTATTTGTACACAACATAAACCAGGGGTGCCGTGAATATACTGTCACTAGGGTCTCAGACTCAGAATGCTTCCCTGCTTCGACCAGCAACACCGGTAATGGCTCAAGCCGTCAAGCGGCAACATAAAAAATAAAGCTTGAATCTTAAGCGGACGAGGGTTTCATGTATGTGTGTGTATATATATATATATATATATATATGAATCTTATCTTGTTCCCATTATCACTGAAGATAGTAAGCTAAATTTGTGGTGAAGCCCGATTGGGCTCCTGCAAAATAGTGTCGGCGGGGGCGAAGGCCTCGCGGCACCTCTGACGTGAGAATAAGTATGAATTCCGGAGAAGTAAGGATAAAGTAGAAAGAGTGTATCAGTGTGTATTTGGGTGTGTATAGAAAATTGAACTATTTTCTAGCACCTTAGTTCTTGGTCTATATATAGGCCGAGGGTTAGGGTTTGGACTATTACCTCGTAATCTGAGCCGTCCCTTAGCTGGATGGCTCGACTCATGAAGCGCACAGATGACGTACACGTGCGCAAGGTGCTGAATTGTGAACATGTGTAAGGATCATCTTGCCGTGGGAAAAGTTGAACATGGAATGTCTTGACAGACATGTAACATTTCCAGGATTTTTTGACAAAATATTCGTATTGCTATGTCAAACTATTACACATGTCTTTATATGGTGTTTGGGCCCTTAGGACCTCTCTAATGACCTTTCCTGGATTTGGACCGTTCTCCCATATTTGGGATTCGGTTCTCTGTAGCCTACCAGACTTTACTTCATCTGCCAACTGTTTTAGAGTAGCAGCTTCGTTTAGGCATTACTAAAACAGCAATGCGCACAACTACCATTAAAAGCTTTGGGCTTTATTTTCAGTTCCCCAAGCTATCAAAGCACTCTAAACAATATATAACGTGCATTAAGAACCACAACTAAACAGTATAACGCGCATTAGAAACCGCAAAACCCAACTTTTGGACCACAAGTTAGAATATTACTGTGCTACACTCAAAGGTTGGGAATTTTCGGATGACAAACACAATATACAGTCAATGAACTTCAATGTACTCCGCATTTCCCAGCAATGCTAGAAAATAGCCTGTCACTAACATGGCTTATTATGCTAGTTTGATAAATATAAGTTGAAAGTCACGCTCACACACAAATTATATCCAATCTGTGACAGTTTGAGTATCACAATTCCTAAATAATCATGATCCGAAACTTAGAAACAGTTTACAATTACATATCATATTTGTATTGATATTTGTAATATACCGTAAGATTGTAAAAAAAACATCTCAACTCAGATAAATTTTCTTAAAATTTGAGAAATTTTATTTTCCACGTTACCACAAATGATAACATTATAATATATATGTCTATAGTAAATACTAGACCTGGAAAAATGAGTCTGGATCCGAAGAACCGAACCGAAATTCATGGAACTGATATCCGATCCGAGATCCGAGTCATATAATCCGGTAATGATCCGAAAACAAATATTATCTGAACCAAAAATTTAACCGAAAATGATCTGAAATACTAGATCCGATTATAACTTGGAATCGAGTAAAACCGAATAATATATTATCCGAACCGAATATGACCCGAAGTACGCGATATGATATAAATTCGAATTAGAAAAATTATAGAATTGAGTTTAGTTTTGTTATTATAGTTTAACAAGATATCACTTATTGTCCATATACATTAACTGTTAAGAATATTATCTATTTATTTTTAAAATTCATACTTATAACTATATTTATGATAACATAATTATTTAATTTTAATTTCTTGAAAAAGTAAGGTATATTATATTAAAAATATATTTTTTAAAGTCTTAGAAATTGAAAAAGTGATTCGAAAAATATCCGAACCGAATTTAATCCGAACCGAATTTTGTCCGGATTAAGATCTGAGTTTCATCCGATTTTAATCCGAAGTAGACCCGAACCGAATCACATCCGATCCGATCCGAACGGTCTCCAAATATATCATAATCCGAAAGTGAATCCGATCTAAAATTGATCTAATCCGAAACCGATCCGGTTATCCGAATTGCCAAGTGAAAACTATTTTTATAAGATACGATTTTTTTTTTTTGTTTTTGCAAATTTACATTTTCTTGAAATTTCTTTTTGCAAAGTTCCACATTTTTTTATTTTTGCAAAAATACAAACTTTGCAACCAAGATTTGCAACCAAACCAAGATTTGCAACCAAAATCATGGGAACTGAAGTTTAACATTTTACGGCTTAGGAGTAATGGTTGAAAGAAGTTGCACCAGATGCTCGTAAAAAAACAATTGAAAGAAGTTGCACCAGATGCTCGTGAAAAAACAATTGATTTCTACTAGCTACTCTTCCCTCTCTCGCAGTGTTTTCGTCCTACAGCAATAGTCTCATTCAAAATTTTTATGTTTATTTAAAAAATATTAATTTAGTTACATATTTTCAGTTATACCCATAATAAATATATTAATTTTATAAAATATAATTATTAAAAAAAGGTTAATTTGGAATATGAGTAGCTAAACAAGTTGAATTCCGATATCAAAACCAAGATAAACTTTGAATTCAACAATTAACCAAGATAGCATCAATAAAAAAAAATCAAGGTTAAAAATCAACCAAAACAAAAATACTGAATCAACGGAATACAACTTCAAGTTTTTCAATTATTTAGACTTTTGAGTTGGGAAAAAACCAAAAAAGAGTCGATTGAAGTTGAATTGGGTCGCACACAAATACATTTGAAAATTCAAATACCTGCAAGTTTACATGTTGGATCATCAACATAACTCCAGCAAATATTTGCAAAGACAACCAAAAACTTGTGAAAATCATATAAAAAAAAAAAATAGCAACTTTAACTTCAACAAATCAACGAAAAGCAATGAAAATCAACCATAATTTCAATAAGAGATCTCGCCTGATTCCTTCATACTGAGTCCCTCAATCTGTGAAAATCAACTAAAAACAGAGAAAATCAACCACAATTTCAATCAAAAATGTCACTGATTTGTTTATAATAATTGCAGTAAAATTGTCGCTCAAATTGTGTATAGTGAACGTCTTTTCCGTTAGTCTTGCAGAACCACTGTCGAAAAGATGATGCCAGAAGTAGAAATGATCATGTGCCGAATTCATGACCTACACAACTGATATCCCAACTCTCACTAGGAAAATACCAGAAATATGGTTGTGAACCATCCCAAACAACGGGAGCTCTTCCTAGAAGATTTCCATTCAAGTGATAAAAAGAACATTTGTTGCAAGTCACTGAGTTAAGAGCACAGACACAATTACCCGCTCCCCAACCAGTTGTGTCAATCAAAGTATAACTGCCCAAACTAAGAAACAATGATTTGGCACCCAAGTTGGGAATCTGTTTTACACTTTCCATCTTCTTGTGGTCAATTTCGAAGAAAGAATGATATAGGTAAAATGCAAGATATGGACGATGATGACATACAACCGTGTAGATCTTGTCGTCTGAAATCACCAACTTCAAACACACATCTGACGGAATTTGGAAAGGAATTTCGATGTTGTGGAGCTTGAAAACAGGATCAGCCCTCGGATTAAACTCTCCAAAAAGTGCATCGCGGGTCAGAACAAAGATTTTGCCATCAAGAATTTTTACATCTGAAATCCTCGCACTTGTATTTGGTAAAGGATATTTCTGCCAAACGCTAGTGCCACTTTCAGATAACAGTAGAAAATTTCTTTCCATAGAGAAAAGAACCATGAAAGTTTTTGAAAGCCGAGTAGATCGAAAAATGAGAGCACACATCTCTAAGTAAGATATACCATCACATTCAGGAAGGACAGGAAAACGCAACTCATGTTTTGTCATCAGATTCACAAGCCAAAACCCTAAGTTCCAGTATACTGTTATCAAGTAACCACATGATAAACCCAGCAAGGACTTGCAAGGCAAATTTGGCAGCATCGTTTTGTAAGTTTTCTCAGTAAACATATTATACAAAACACAAGATTTTTTCGAATATTTTGGTCGAACAACAACTAGGGGTTGCTGGTGCTCCATATAATATTTGCGGGAATCAATAGAAACGGACCTCCACGACTTACAAACGCCACTAAACGAGAGATAGTCAATGAGACATAAATTTGTCAAAACTGAAACAAGAAGTTCATTCGGGAGATTGTCCCATGCTCCACAAACTCTATTATCGGATCTCCTGCAGGTCTTTTTCCGCTTTTTTCCTTGTTTTGCTGTTGGTGTAGCCTTCCTTTTAATCAATATTAAAATGAAGAACTCAATACAAAGCTAAATTGAACATGCCCATTAAAACATAATCTATTGATTTCGAAGTTCAGACTTAGTTTAGAAAAACTCAGTAGTTCGTAGTAAACGGAATGAATTACTTCTAAAGATGTTTCTTAAGGTCAGAGACATATTTTTCAAGATATTCCAAGAGCATAAGATCAAAAATAGAGGAGAAACTAGACTAGGATTGTTTTTCACCAGTAAATATCAAATTAATAACCACAAAACAAAAGTTTGTGAATAGTGAATACTCATTGTGTTTCCAAAATGAGATACGTTCGCATACAGCTTATTTTATAATTCGAGTGAAATGTTCTGAATGTACCATAACTAAGCATAAAACACCTTTAATATAGCAGTCTAGCATAGGCAAAGCGCCACTGTATGCGTAATGCATCCTACAAGAAAAAGTAGAAAAACCAAACGTTCAAAAGGTTTTACTAGCCAACTTTCATCAGAAAGAAATAAGTGAAAGGTGAAGAACTTCAGTTTCTGTCTTGGTTCACTAGGGAAAATTTCTATTTTGTAAAATACTCTACTCATATAACTTCACCAAGACTTCATTCTTCCAATGCCTCATGGATGCTTATGCTCTAATTTGCAGGATACATGCACATCTTGAGACTTGTGACCTTAGTATTATTGAATGCTAGTATCAGACTCCACACTACAGATTGCTACTTATTAAGATCAGGGACTCAAAAACTTCAATATACAGATCATAATATTAATATAGAGCATATTCAAAGAAAAATCACCTCAAAAAGGCTTCTCTCCAGCGTCCCGCAAAATAATCAACAATCTGCGTTAGAATATTAGTACAGAATGCCTTTTCCATTCCGCCAAAGGCAGGTCTCCCGACCACTTCCATTCTGCAGTTGTCGAGAAAATGGGCTAATTTTCAAGCTCTCCTTCTGAATAACCACAGAATAGTCAGTATGGAAATAACTTGAAATGGCCACAGAATAGTCGGATCCTGTCAAAAGGTTGTAGAAGTAATATAAGTTAAATGCACAATTTCTCAATATTTATAATTTTGTTTTATCTTCTAGACAAATCATCAACTAACCCCATCTTTTGGCAACAATGAAACAGTTTATTTTTTCGGACTGAACATTTTTTCATTAGCATAGCATCACAAACATACATTTAAGCTCATGACAGCTAAGAATATTAATTGAATGGTCAAAAGGAAATCCAAAAGGCCAATTGATACTTATGTACTCGTCTCTCTTTCTGGTCGCTGCAATAGACACATTAACATATATTTTTACATGACTACGAAATTATCTAAAGTAGGAGATATACATTAGAATGACAAATTTACGTACATCCCAGAATCTCCTTACAACGTAAGTGGTGTCTGATTGCTTCTTAAAAATTCATACACGTATTCACATTAAGAAAGGTGCACATTTTACAAGTGCTATCTAGTTCCCCACGTGTGACGTGTGTTCGTTCATTGATTGTGATTGTCTACAAATCATCCATAGAATGTCACGGACTAAAGAAACTGAGGCAACGCTCAACACTGTGAAGTCTTTGGACCAAGGAAAATCATAACGTAGTAGTAAAACTCACAAAGTGTCACCGAGCCAAAATTACAGAGGTACCCTGCTACGAGTCTGAGACTTTCATCTCACTGAAAACTGACCCAGTGAAATGGCAAAATAACTACAAGTGCTCCAAGTCCTATAAATTCCTGGATGATTGGTCGCTAAATAGATATTCTAATTGGTTCAACTCAATCAAAGAATATAGACTCATTCTCTGGCCAAAAGAAGAAACTACTAACAAACTTCTACAATAAATCACAGGTTACAATGTATATAATCAGTTGAACCCTTAAAAGACTATAAGCTTGACATTTTCTGTTAATAGACGCCTTAAATGGAAATTGATATTGCACACTTGAAAGCTTGGCATGAAACCTGTGTTGCAACGTTTACTAAGTTAACTCCCAAAGAGGATTAAACAGGTTTGTCCCCTAACACAGGTAACATTGAACTTCTGACCAGGAAAGATCTCTAAGCAAAGACAAAAAATCAGACTCCCTTTTTTACCAAAAGCGTCCCATTAGTAAAATAAAATGCATCTCGATGATGCATTACAATTTCGTATCAACTGCATATTACAAGTTCTTAGTACACAAGCGATGCAATGAAAAGAGAGGCATGACTAGAGGATCAAGGACCTTGTCCTATTTCACGCTACCATAAAGGAAATTCAACTTTACATACTAGCAAAGTAACAGAGGGTAAAAGAAGAGATCATCAAATTGTTCTTATACCTGCTAAAGCATATTTAAGAGCAACCTACACTGACTGTTCTTGCACCAAATCATGTTCCTTCACAACCATCAGAAAAAATGTCGGAATCTATATTATAGTTCCCTAAATATTTACAAGTCTCGGATTTTACACTGATCTTTCCCTGTTCTAACTCATCAAATCAAGATTTTTATTTCTAAATTAAGATAAAAATTTAAAAAAAATAATAAAAAAGCTTGATATATTAAAGACAAGCAATCGTAGATGGTAACATATTACTTTTAAAGTATGGTATGCATCAGATACCAACAAACATAAAATTCAAGTAAAGTGATCAGAAGATAAATTTTATCCTCACAAAATAAAGTATAACACCAACTGGCAAGCTTGCAAACTTGGTCCATATTATTACATTTCATGAATGAAATTAAAGTAGTGAAATTTTATTATAACAAGTAAAACAAGACACGACCAGTTTACAATCACATTTTCTCAATTCCTTCCTTTAGTTGTCCTTGGATAAGACCAAATTTAACCACATCTTGTTAACATATCTAGAAAAACAAGAATTTAATATCACTCAAGTAGAGAAAATCTACAATCCTCTAAAAGGAAGAACTACTTGTTGGAGATCTAATAGTGATGGGCAAAATCTGAACAGAAATGAAAGTGGAATTTACCAAAATAACTCGCAAGAAATTACCTTTGTTCGCCCCAAATTGTCCTCCTGATGTGCTCTTAAAATTTCTTGAAGAAAAATGAGCCTTAGGGATACATTAGCTAAGATATATAGAGGGGTCGACGGTCAGGATAAGGTGACGGGTTGGCGAGATCACACCAGATGACGACACGTGTTGATACAACTGTGCCTCACTATTCGAAGTGGGCCAGATCGAGAGCCCAGTCCCAGAGACTTGACCAACAACCCGACAATGCCAATTGCCAAGTACTAATAAATCTTTTTTGAAGCCTATCATTCATATAATATCTTAATCAGGCATTCACTTTTTAATATCCATATTGAGTGCCATGCTATTTATGTCCAGGAAACAATAATCTTGCGGAAAATGGACAAAGAAATATATTGGACGCGTAAAAACCACAAGCCTAAATAGCAGAGTTACAAAATTTTGTGTGGTGGTCTAAGGAAGTTAAAAGGAAAGATACTAGTTAAAAGGAAATTGTTTCTACTGTCAGCTGCTGTAGCGATTTCCCTGAAAAGTTTGATTGCATCTTGACCTTTACTATGAAATCCGTATGCAGACAGCATAGAATTCCAAGTTGCAATTGACTTCTCTGATGAATGTTGAAAAACTGTTGCAGCTCTCTCAAGCCTACCACTCTTACTGTATGAATCCATAAGAGCACCTATTACGTTTGAATTTGTGTGGAACTGAAACCTAAAAACATATCCATTGATCTGCTTCCCACATCCTGCAAGTCCAAGTTGGGTACAAACAGAGAGAATGGTAGCTATGGTGATCTCATTAGGGTTCAAAATCAAGAGAATGGAACAATGCTAGTGCTTCTTTAGCATCTTTATTCTGAGACAAAGCAGAGATCCTGCAATTCAGGAACATAAATTTCGATAGTTGCAAAAGTTGAAAACTGAATGTGCACTGTGGATCTCACCCAATTTCCCATACATAGTAATTAGTGCAATCTGAACATAAACATCTGCATCTACCAAAGTTCTCACAGCAAGCCCATGAGACCATTGTCCCTCAAGCAACAGCTTAAGATTCCCACAAGCTGATATAACGCTTACCAGGGTGATAGAATCATGAGAGACTTGGGTTTCTCTTCTCATTAGGTTAAAAGTTCTCAAAAGAATCCAAGTAGTAGCCATTATGTGTGGAGGAAAACACACTGGTAAGTCATCATAAGGTAGCTTACAAGATTGGTCTGAACTCCTCCTTTCTTATCTGGCACGACCCATGGCTGGTTCAACCATCAGTTTTGGAGCGACTAGGAAATGACATTATATTCATCATGGAGTCTTTAAATTTGGCTCAAGTAAGCTCTTTCATTGACAATGAAGTCTGGGCAACCTCCAATTCCAATCATGTACAGGCTATTGAACTCAGGCACCTGCTCCAAGCAAGTCGAATAGGGACTAGAGACGAAGTTATTTGGAATGATCAGAAACTTGTTAATTTGTCAATAATCTGGGACCCTTTGCGACGAAGAAAAATTCCTCCTTGTTGGCTTCTATCTGACATCAGTTTCACATTTCTAAATGTGCATTCTTCACTTGTTTAGCTTTTCACAACAGGTTATTAAATAAAGAAAAAATTATATCATTTGGGATTCAAATTGATCCAATGTGTGTCTTATGTAAATGAAACTACGGATTTATTCCACGCACGTAATCTGATGGCTCAGGGCTACTGCAGGTGGTATCTAAATCAGCACCAGAAACTCAATTTTTGCCACAAGCTTTTCCGTTAAAATCAAATTTTTATCTGCAGTGATGCAGGTTGATGAGTTCCAGAATAGACACATGCTTTAGGAAACAACACGACCTCACCAGCCCCATCCACACACCCAAACTTCCCCAAAAACAAAATTATCTTTTATTAGCCGCAACATCCCTCTCAGACATTTCATCAAACATCTTCCATGCACTTCTAAAATCCTCAATTTTCCCATAAAAATCAAGCAATACAGTTGGAGTGTATAAATATATGGCAAAATGTGTGTATAAGTATACGGCTGAAACTAAAGAGAGAAGAAATAGAGACAGAGAGAGGTTTGTGTCTTTTTGGGTTGTATTATGTGCATATATGCCAAATGAATAGCTTCCTTGCCAAAACCGAGAGAGTGTAAGTCACTATCGGTTTTTTCCGGTCCAATGGTTGATCTGTACAGTTCACCAAGCAGTTCAACAAGTAATGTTGATCAGTACAGTCACCAAGCATCGCTTGTTGAACCGTGCGTTTTTGAAGTTGGATGGTCGATGTTTACTTTCGTGTAAACATCGATGCTTACAGTATAATTAAGCCTTATTGAAAAACTAACAAACTTTAACTTCTTTTCAAATCGACTCTTATATAGTATCTCGTAATATAACACAAGCATCCTAAACTAAAATGTACATGTTAAATACAATAGGTTAGCTTTCAAAGATGCATTACACAAAAAAACTTGAAAGATTTGTGTAAAGCCAGTCTCCTTTACAACTTCAAAGAGCCTAAATGTGGAGCACAAGTTGCCAAATATTTAACATAAGGTCTGTTTCTATGTGATCAAAAGTAATACAGGGTTGTCTTGTTCGCAATTAATTGTTTCGTTTAGATGGGTAAAACGTCTTTCGAGTTTGAGAGTCAAATATTGCTATTTTTTGGGCTAAATGATTTGAAAGCAACAACAGAATTTACAAGAACATATTTTGTCCAGTGCATAACATCTGCAATGAAGTTCAATTTTTGGGTGGCTACTTAGGTTTATCGTTTTTAAATTTAACTAAATATTGGAGACGTTTTTTTGTACGAAGATTAATTTGTTGCTCTTGTATTTTCAATTTTCCTCCGCCTTAAAGTGAGAGTCCTCAATGATATTTAAAGACCTTCTACCTCTATTACAGGAAAGGAAAAAAAATTACAGGGTACATAGCAAAAATGTCCATCCATTTCCAAGCATGCTACATTTATTTTTCACCCAAAGTTTCAATTTTGCATTGTTGTTCCTTAAAACTCAATCTTTCCATGCTAATCTTCGGCATTGATGGCCTACTTGTTATCTTTACCCAAAAAGTTAAAGATCAGAAAGTAACCAACATACAAGAAGACTCTTGAAATGCTTAATTAGTACGGACTTTGGAGATTTAGAGGGGTGTATTCAATTAAGATTTTAAAGGATTTTTTTGGATTTTGAAAATCCAATGGTATTCAATTTGGATTTTAAATAATTCATTAAAATTTGAAGGTATTTAATTTGGATTTTAAAAAGTCTTTTAAAATTTTGAGGTATTCAATCAGGATTTTGAAAATCTGGTGGTATTCAATCAAGATTTAAAATAATCCATTGAAATCTCGTGGTATTCAAAAAGTCATGGATTTTTTTGGATTCAATAAAATGATAGATTTTGATGAATTTGTTAGTATATTTTACTTGTTTTAAAATCTAGCCAAATTAGATGAGATTTTGGAGGATTCTTCTAAAATCATCAAAATTGTACATATACATATTTACTCCCAAATAAAATGAAATTTTGAGGAACTCCCACTCGTTAAACATGTTTACTCCCAAATTTCAATGAGTCTGATCTCTCTCGTTGTTCACAAATCTAATATCAAAAAATTATACTACCTCCGTCACAAAAAGAATGATCCTCTGACTTTTTCACGCATTTCAATGTGCTTGGACCGGGTACTTGTAAATAATAATTTTTTTATTTTTTTATTTTATATAAAAATAAAAACTTTATATTTTAATACAAAACAAAAAAAATCAAAAAATTATTATTTACAAGTACCTCTACCGAGCACATTGAAATACGTGCAAAAAGAAGTGGGTCACATAAATTGGGACGGAGGGAGTATTATTTATTAATGAATTTTATAATATCATAAAATTTAATATAAATATTTTAAAAACTAATTTAGTTTATGACATTTTATTAATATTTAATTTATATTAATAAACAAATATTCGTACTGGATTCCCTTTAACAAGTAAAACTTTTTGCAATATTTATTATTTTTTATTTAATTATTGGGTCAACTTCACTTATAAACTCTCGTGAAATTTTTAAGTGCTAATAGAATCGAGATTTTGAATTATACATTATACAATTTTTTATTTTTTAGAGTGAAACGTGAGTAGATGACCAATCTTCGAATATAGAGGATGATAAACTTGAATCAAATATTTCAAGTCAACAACGACAAAGGACGGAAGCAGATACTTGGAGAGCAAACATTGCTAATTCTATGTGGGATGATAGGCCCCGTACGATAAATGAAGAAGACAGTGAAGACCAACGTACGAAGTGTGAGGAACATAACGTATAATAACTGATGAGTTAACCTTGTTATTTGAATCTTTTTATTTGAATTATAATATAGTTATTAGTTGATATAAGATATTATGAAATAAAATCTATACTATTATATTAAAGACGAAACATTGAAAGTTTTGGTAGTCTTGGTACTTGGTACTTGCTGTATTTACTAAATTACCCTTGCTAATTGTTATACAAATCAATTTCTCATTTTAACTAAAACATGTTACCATTTTTATTTTTCCCAACTAAAATATCTCTTTTCCAAAAATATCATAGGNATAAAATGCTATAATTACTAATAACTCCTATTTTAATCATAATTACTGTATATAAACCGATTACCTTTTTCAACTAAAATATGTTACCTTTTTTATTTTTCTTAACTAAAATAATTTTTTTTTCAAAAATATAACGGGCAATTCAATTTAATAAAATAAAATAAAATATTATCTATCTATACTTACTATATTATAATAGACGAAATATTGAAAGTTTTGGTTTGGCTTTCCGGCTTTTAATTTAATAATAAAATAATTATTACCTAACTAACCTATTATCTTTTTTAACTAAAATACCAATTGCCTTTTTCAACTACAACACACTACTTTTTTTATTTTTCCCAAATAAAACAGTTCTTTTTCTAAAAATATAATGTGCAAATCTATTTAATAAAATAGAATAATAATATTATAATTATTAATAACTAACCAAATGCCTTTTGAACTAAAACACATTATCTTTTCTAATTTTTTAAAACCAAATTTCATTATATTTCAAAAATAATATAGACAGTTCTATTTAGTAAAAAAAGATAATAGTCCAATCACTCATTTAAACTAAAACTCATTATAAATTCAAATCAATCATATAATAATAACAATTTCAATTTAGATTAAATTAAAAAATCATATAATATTAAAGAAATATGTGCATGGCACAAATTCTAAATTATCTATATATACTATACTATTACATAAAAGCCGAAACAATGAAAGTTTTGGTTTAATGGTTTTCCGTTTTCGGTCATTTAATTTAATAATAAACGAATTATTATCAATAACTAACCAATTATATTTTTCAACTAAAACACCAATTACCTTTTTCAACTACAACATATTACCTTTTTTTATTTTGCATAACTAAAACAACTCTTTTTCCAAAAATATCGCTTGCAAATCTATATAATAAAATATAATAATAATAATACTATAATTACTAATCAAATTCCTTTAGAATTTTTTAAAAAAATTCCTTTCTTTTCCAAAATTAATAAAAGCAATTCTATTTAATAAAATAAGATTATAATATTAAATAACCAACTAATTACCCTTTCAACTAAAACTCATTATCAATTCAAATCAATCATATAATACTAAAATTTCAATTCAAATTAAATTTAAAAATCATATAATATTAAAGAAATCCGGGCTACCAACTAAAACAGGTTACTTTTTCTATTTCTCCCAAACAAAACATCTCTTTCTCCAAAAATG
>PHNY01032427.1:16047-26343 GCA_003724115.2 Anethum foeniculum | reverse complement strand
GGAATGTGCTCTAGTCTTGTATAAGTAATATATATCATGCACATTCTCATTAACCAGAAGAGAGTGAGTGACAATAGAACAACCTGATCTGTCTTTTCTTTCTCTGTAAGAAAAACAAAGAGCATTCAGCTTCTTTGTTTTCGAAGCCAGAACCATCATTCTGGTAGCTGTAGTATTCGATTTACTTGTATAAAGTGAATTGAAGTATCCTGTGTGTTCTTGTTCTTTACATTTCCGCATGCATATACAACACACACAAACACAGCAAACAGACTCAAGAAAGCTCATATCCAGTTTTAATTTTTAAAACTATCCATTCACCCCCTCTGTCTAGTTACTCGTGTTACTCATAGTTAACAAGACGATAAGATAAAATTGTAGAATGCTAAAGCCTGTTTGAAAAAATATGCAAGAATCAGATTAGATAATAAAAAGCTTCAAAATAAATATAAATTTGATTGATAAGATTTAAGTGTGTCCATAATTTTCTTATATATATATATATAAATATAAAGATTTATATTATATTTGAAATATGATTGATTTTTATATTTTTGGACTTTCCCGTAAATTTGAATGTAAATAAGGAAAATTTAAGTTAATTTTTTATATTTGAAATAGGATTGATTTTTTTATTTATTGACTTTTCCATAAAGTTGAATGTAAATAAGGAAAATTTAAGTTTATTTTTTATATTTGAATTAGGATAGATTTTTATATTTATTGACTTTCCCATAAAATTGAATGTAAATAAAGAAAATTTAATTTAATTTTTATATTTGAAAAATGATTGATTTTTATAATTATTGACTTCCCTTTAAATTCGAATATAAATAAGGAAATATTAATTTTTATGAATTAATATACAAGAGCTCTAGAAAATTAGATAAATATCATTCAGACGATTATAGAGCTCCTGTGGGTTTTCCTTTATATATATATAATAAAAGATATGCTAGTATTAATTAATTTAAATTATATTTAAACTATAAACAGTGATATTTTTAATTTATTTATTCAATGCTCTAATTTAGCTGCACAAAAATATGAAATAATGTTATTATTTACACAAATTAGTTAAAATTTTCAAAATTTCAAAACAACTATATAGGAGTAATTTATTTAAAAAATTATTACTTTTGTGTATTTTATAAGCAAAAATAATCATTCATTAAGGCATAAAGATAGACAAGAAATTACAGGTTTACTAGGGTATTGATGACGAATCAAGAGGGATATTAAATTAAAAAGCGTTGTTGCCGTGTGCCCTTTATCACACACCGGAAAAATCAATTAAGAAATGAAAAGTGACTTTCACTGAAGATAAACCTAAAGCCATTGTTCTTAATTTGAAGCAATCAATTCATTTCAATAAAAGTCATGTTATAGCAAAAAGTGATTGTTTGACAATAATCAATATGCTTCCATATAAAAAGCGTGACGGTTTTTGGAGTAAAAATAAAATATCGGTTTGAAGCAAACGATTCCATTCAATAAAAGTCATGCTACAGTAAAAAGTGATTTTTTGACAAATCAATATGTTTCGATATAAAAAATGTGATGATTTTTGGAGTAAAAATTAGGGAGATTTTATTCCTAGTTAATTCTTTTGTAAGTGCTAGTTTCATTCATGTTTTCAGGGAGGCTAATGAAACAGCTTATCGAATGGGCTCATTTAAGAACTGTAGATTACAGGACTAGGTCTAGAACGTAGGTACTGAGTAGGATGTTGCCCTCCAGGCTCCATGATCATGTTATAGCCGCTGACTATTGTTTTAAGCCAAGATTAACCTCTAAAGGCGCTCGTTCTCAAAAAAGAACAAATGGATAACAAAGAGCCAATAGTTTTTAAATATGGGACCAAGTGCCTGCAACAATAGCAAAAGAACTTGACTAAAACTAGTATGTACTTTCATGAAGCTTCATTGAGGTCATATTCAGTCCTGAAAGCAACCAAGTTGAATATTTTAGCAATGCAAAAACCCTACCTGATTTACAAAAGAACTACCTATCCTGCAAAATCAAGAGATGTAATCAACTCTTCCTGCAGGGAATGTAACAAACAAACAAGTAAAGAAATTTCAACATTCTAAATAAATTGGAAGAGCCCGGATTTTGAAAATTTTACTAGCCTCACTCCGCTGCTCTGCTCATATTGTACCTACAAAAACTAAAACAGTAGTAAACATAAAATTACTCGGGAGAACTGCATTTAGTAACAAATATGAGTACTAGTTCGCTCTACTGGATTTCTGAAATTTTAAAATAATAAACCTAAATAAGGATTTCTGAACTACAACTTTGATCAATGTAGCTTTCCGTATAAATATATATCTTTCAGAAGGACATTCAAAAGAAGATGCAGCTATTTCTTATACTATTTCAAAATACAGCTGGTTAGTGCCAGTGAACTTCACATGAAACATCTAGTTATAGGAACATCAAGACTTCTATGGCTAAAGCCACATATTGCAATCTAATATGTTTCCACTGGTAAAGACAAACACAAAATAACTTCATATCAAACAGTGAACCCAACCCATACAACAGAATCAAATCAACTTAAAAGCTAACTAAAACTTCACTTGCCATTATCACGATAATAAAAACATGCCAAAACCCTTTAATATACAAAACTAAAAATTAAAGGAAGAATTACAATGACCCCTTTATACATACTAGCTTTATACCAGTGCAATGCCAATACCTGCATATTATAGAAACAGTATTATTAAATATTTTTTTGTTAATTCATCTTATATTTATTTGTATTAAAACAATACTAATGTGTTGATTTACATAATATTTTAATATTATTTAATACTACCTCCGTCTCATTCATTTCTTTACAGTTTTTTTTCCCATGCTTGGCACGCATTTTAAGGCTACTATAAAATATAGTTCCATAATATTTTTTTTAAAATTTTATTTTTTTGAATAAAAATTTAAAAATTATACTTTTATTTAGAAGAAAAAAAAATTTAAAATAATTTAGGAAACTATACTTACAGCAGCCTTAAAATGCTTGCCGAGCCCCGTTCCCCAATGTAAAGAACCTGGAGGAATGGAAGGAGTATCATTTAAGAATATGTAAATTACATTCCAATTTCTTAATTAATTAAATATTGTATATATGTATTCATATTATTAAATTATTAAAATATTACAATGAAATAAATGAAATAAATATTGTCTATATTACTTTTTTCTTTGTAAACAACAAAAATCAAACACATGACTAGTCTTTTTTAACTACATATATTTAAATTTGTATTATATATTTTATTTATATTAGTGTATTAATATGTTATTAAATTTTAACTTAATATTTACTTATATTCATTTTAATACTTATGTAAAAATATTAGAAAGAATTACAATGACCTCGTGAAAACTCTTGTTGTTGTATGTAGTTGCAAGTGTGAAACAGGAGTCTCAAATTTAAATAAACACTTCTGGACAATACTAACCCTAACGACTAAACCACGCCATATTAACTGCCTTACACCAATTATATATAGGATATAATATAGTTAAGCAACCGTCACAAAACAACACAAAATGTTAACAAGTAGAATCAACTTCAAATACATAATAACCAAAAAAAAAAACATATATATATTTCAGAAAAAGAGGTCAACTTGCAGATTTTTTAAAGCTTCTTTGCTACTGTTTTCTTGATCCTGGCTATGGATCGATGATCCCTTAAAGTGTCCCGAATATATCACCCCTTGACTGAGGAGTTAGATGAACACAATAATACCTGAAATATTAGTTTGGCTACAAGATGAGAGATATGTGAAGGAATCATATAGCCAATTGAACCTGCAATCTTCTGATGATGCAATGCAGTGTGCAAAACAGAATGATATTCAGCCACCAACGTAAATTAGCACAAGGTCAAGAGTCCTTCCAAGGGCATGTAGAACTAGCCTTCCCAACCTAACAGACTCGCTTAGCAATGTCCTTGTACAGTTTTCACATTTCTCCCTATCTTGTCTTCTCTTCCATTACAAACTAGAACATCTGCGATCCACATGTCAAAGAATGTACTTGTAAGTTATAAAATTGTTACACTAGAATAATTACATACTTCCAATCAACATAATGACAGAATCCGTGGCTTACCAATTACCACACAAATCTCTGCTATAAACTGCTCCAATCTAATGGGCTCATAATTGCATATACATCATATTGTAAATTGTGCTCGAGTATTTTCAATGTGCATTGTTATATAGCATTCTAAATTTCTAAAAAACACAGCAAAAATTGACCCACCAAGAGTAAAGGACAATAAATGGACAAAATTAACTAATTGCAGTTTTTTCATTTCATTTCATTTATGTTAAGCAAAAGTGTAAAACCCAAAAGTACCCAATCAGAGAAATAAAACCTTTGGGTTTTGATAAAGATTCTATCTTTTTACATTTCAGAAGAATTCACACTAGCCTGAGGTTCAAGAATTGCATTCTTAAGTCTTTACTCATTGTAAAACAAGATTAATCGAAATCTAACCTCCATTAACAAAGTCTTGGAATGGGCAATTCAATTTTTCAAAGCTTCATCATAATCTTTTAAACCCTAGTTAAAACCTCGTAGACAAAATCAGGACACATACTCATATCCAACAATCAAAACAGATACCAAGTCCCCTAATTTGAGTATAATGAATCCAAGTCCAAAAAAATAGTAAAACAATCCATGTATATATAAAAAGATATATGTACACGCAGCACATGAAAAAAATCAGTTTCTTCTATAATGTCTACCAAGTTCGCTGTTCAGATGATACACACACACACACACACTAAAGCTATACAAATAAATGGCTAAGAGGTCAAAAAAATGAAAAACATTCTGAAATTATAAGAATGCATACATACATACATACATACATGCATACATACATACGTACGTACAGATAAATATACAAAAACAATCGCAAGCCAGATAAATTTTTGTGCATAAAAATCAACAAATATTAGGGTTTTAAGATGAAAATTTACCTGTGGATCTGGAGTGACATGGATGTTTTCGAAATAAGAAGAGAATGAATTGTTACCCTCAAAAGCCGTAGGTTGAACCGAGACATGATTTTCCTCGACAGAATGAAAGTACTCCACTTGCAACGGAAGGATTGACGATTATTTGGGAAAGGAATGGCCGAGAGAACCACCCATTCCATTCACTTTGGCCAACCAAAAGAAATATTTTTATTCTTACGGGAATGTGCTATTCCATTCAGCCAAATATGCATTCCATTTAGTCCAAGTAAACAGAATCTTAATATATTTCATGACATTTTATTCTACTAACACAATAAATTCTAAAAATGTGCTTGGCTGAAATGGTGGTGCAAGTTTTAAATATTCAAGTTCATATATTGAATATACTATCAAAAACAATTTTGCAGAAGTTCTATATAAGATTATAGTCATTACAAACAGACAGATTAAATCTCCTGACACCGTACGACACCACTAGCTCCTCCATAGCACAACCATCTCTCACTGCCTTTATTTATATTCCATCGTACTCTATGCATTGCAATGATTTTTGGAGGCAAAACTTCAACTTTATCATTCTTTTCATTTGCATTGCCATTTCTCAGTTGCACAGGCTCTGGATCATCACCTCTACATACTAACGCTTGACTAATGTTTGGCATCGTATTGCTTTTGTTCTTACTTTTTGAAGACTTCTTGCTCTTTCCGGTCATCATGTCCTCAGATCCAGATTCAATTCCTGGATCATCACCGTAACACAAAGCTGCAAGAATTGTATGATTAGATAGAAATGCCTTTATCATTAAGTTTATGTAATTTATGGTGCTTTGATATTTAAAAGGTCCTGTAGTGTATCATGTATGAGTTATTTATTCTGTAATTTTTCAGATCAATCTGACAAAGTGGTGGTAAGACAAGTTAAACAAAGTCAACTTGAAAAAACTTCAGTCAAACCAGATTGTCATTTCTGTTTGGAGTAAATATCCTTATTATCAGTAACACAAGGTAGATATTTATTGAAAGCTATTTAAAAGAAGCCAAAAAAAAGGCAAAATTAAACTCACCTAAAGGTTGCTGATTTGATGTTTGACCTCCAGTCGTTTCCTCCACTCTCTTCTCCTGATTTGACGGTTTCTTCATCAGGAGTGGAATATCAGGCAGTGGCGTACACATAGTCAGAGTGGAATCTTCCTCAACTACTGACCCACAGAGAAAATGGGGGGCACGATGTCGCAGAGGGTCTCTTCCCATTGCTTTATTAGTAAGCTGAGTACAAATATTACTGGAATTAGATCCTCCATATTGTTGAATGATACAGCCATACTGTTAATGTAAAAAAGATCAAAATAGTACCCACTAGCTTCCTAAACATTTTGGTCAAGTACAACTATAGAAAAAAAAAGTTTACAAAACTTTCTTTGTTCGACCTCGGGGCAAAATGACAGTACAACAAAAAACTAAGGTTCTGTTCCGTTTGTTATGACGTAGGATGGAATGCGGTGGGAATGGAACCTGATACTATTCTTTAGAGGCAATACAATGTCTTTAAATAGATGGGTCCCAGTCTAGGAAATTCATCATCAAGGCTTAGTCAAGCAGATGTTAGTTAGGTCGAGGGTTCGAGCCTTGTGACGGCAAATGTGTCATGTGTGCATGAGTATTTAGATTTCTTTTAATTGATCTTAACCAAAAAAAAAAAGACTAGGATGTTCCTTCATATTTTGCATGAATTCAAGCTATATGATCAGCAGAAATGAGATAAAGAAGTCTTGGCAGCAGAAGATATGGAACACCCACCTGGAAACGGTGAACAGTGCCATCTGCACTACAATATGCAACCATTCCTGAAATCAAGAAATACTGCCATTACTCAGATTAAATACTTGAATATTAAATTAACGACCAACAGTTGACATTCATAAACAATCTGATACTACAATAGGTTAATAATTGTGTTGGAAAAACCTATAAAGTTACAGCTATCCTAAATAGAATTTCTCACTTTAGAGAGAGATCTCTAACATTAGAATGGATGGAGCTTCCATTGGTGATGATTAATGCCATAAGGCTAGTGGCCAGCATTTCATATGCTAGGTTTTGATAACTTCAGAATTTGTGAAGAAAATAAAAAAGAAGACTATACAAAATGTTAAAAACAGCAGCGCTTTCTGTTTCTTCTAAGACTAACAAGAACTCACTAAACACTTGAAATTAAAAAAGCACTAGGAAATCTAAGAAATAGGATACCACAGTCCACATGAATACTAACGCTAATATAATTTTTTCTAGAAATACGATTTTAAGTGTTGGATTGCTGAAAATTCAGACTCTGGAGAAAGGAACAAAAACATAAATCAATGCGCAAAGATTCTTGCTTACATTTTTTACCTTACAAAGAGCTCACAAAGAACAATAAACATCCTTGACAAACTATGCCTTTATTATGATCAAAACTACACTATCACAATATAAAATTATCTATAAACACTAAGCACTAGAATATTATATTCTGGACAGCCCTAGCTTTTAAAGACTTCCATATGGACTAACAATGTGTATTGAATCTCGGTCGCTCAATCAGCAAGTCATCACGATATTATACTTTGACAATTGTCTCTGCGTAAAAAAATAAAGTGAAGGGCTACCTCCTTCACATTAAAGATTGTGTATAGAGGTATAATACAATTAACATAGCCATCTAGAATACAATAATGGAGTTATGGAACATCAGGAAACGTCCGAAAATAAAAACTATAATGAACTATTGAACTAATGAACTCTCTTCCAAGAAATTAAAAAATGAAAATCTGGAGCAAATAGCAGTTGATAGTAAGCTACTGCAGGCACATCGTGCATTTTATAACTACCGTAAAGAATATGAAATACATATTTTTTAAGAAATTTACCGGTTATTCTTGAAACTTGAATACTCCATATTGTATAAGACGAACAACAATAGCGGTGTAAGCCTTCTTGTAGTGTCCCAACAAAAGGTTTTCCAGTAACGGGAACATTATTTGCAGCTTCCGCCAAGCTGAGAATCCTTATTGTTCCATCTTCATATGAGATAATAATACCTCTGGAAACATAAGAATACCATATTAATGAGAAAGGGAATATAGTTGTCATAGAGGTACTTCTTCTACCTCAGTTGCTGCCTAATAATACCTTGGATCTGGCACCCAATCCAAGCTACAAATCACCTTTTGAATTGGATTAAGGTCCCATAGTGGATGAAATGGATCACTGCAAGCAATGTAGAAGCAGCAAAATTTAAGTACAATGATATTTATCGCTAGACTTGATTATAAGTGCAAGATACTAAAGAAAGGGCCAATTCAATAAGAAAAAGGCTTTGCAAAATTGGCCTATTTACCAGGACAAAAATAGAACACAGTAGTGTTCTGATATAGTTAAAACAAGGTCACTAAAGGCACCTTAGAAGGGCTGAGGCAATCCTCTTCAAAGAAGTGTGTGCTTGGTCTGAGGTCTTGCGATGAGAGGCAAGAGGTGCATAATAGGTCTGGCTCAGTGAACTTTAGTCCAATTATGTTGTTTAAGAAAGAAAAATATATATATGAAACCCATCGATTTGTGAATTATAAGTCAAACCTACTGAAAATAAAAAAGATGAAGATGTGTAATGGTTTGAAAACGGACTCTAGTCATCGCGTTCACACTTCAGGTCATATTGCAAGTGCATTTTTTCGTTTTGAGCAAATAAATGTGATAGGCAATAGATTTCTTTGTCATTACGGGCTTTGGTAACTACTAAAATCATATAATATAAACAAACCATTAAGGTAATTGATGATGCTATGTTTTATGTGGACAACTATACAACCCCTTCAATTGGCCAAAAAAATGTAATACAGCCACTTTAAATTTTGTAAACTATAAGTAAAATGGAACTTTAAGATCTTATATACATAATACATAAATAGATTACTTTAAATATCTTCAATATGGAAATAATACCCTGATTCTAAAACATTCAAACTAACATAATAATAAATAAACGCTGATATGAATAGGTTAAGCACTAATTTTAGTAACTACAATAATATTAATATTTTCAGGGAAATTGTGATTTTTTGTCAATTTCTGATCTCTTTTTGAGCTTTATTGTTAAAGATAAATAATTTCTACTTTTTATTGGTAAAGTGGTGTCTTTTTTTCAAGTTGTATTCGAAGTATAATTATTCGTTAATATGATTGATTTAACACTTATTGAGTTTGATTACTCTTCTATAAACATATATATAATATTTAAATTTACAATCCATGCACCTGACCTCTGTGAGGCATATGCCTCAATTTGGTGAGGTGTGCGCCTCACTTAAGTGCCTTATACCTAGGCACTGAGAGGGTCGTGATGCGGCTTTCGTTGTGAATAACACTGCATAAAAGATAATCATACTGACCGTATGTCCCAGAATTTCAGGCTTCCATGTCCAGCAGTAACAATTACATTTGAACTCTCGGGATCACTGCAAATTTCAGCAACATACATTGTGCATGATGAATTTAAAATGAGACAGATGACAATGAAGAAAAGAATTCTTCTATTGATAAAATAGCTTGTATATACTTATGGCAGGGGTTGAAATTTTCTACATGGTTTATGTGCATAACAAAATTACACTAGGAAACGACATTTAGACTAGTTGCAGGTACTTCAAACCCTCAATAGACGGGTCAACATATGAAGAAAACAGAGTGCACACTGCTATGTTATTCTTTCTTTATTATGACCTCTTAAGCCAGGCATTGATTTACTTTATTAGCATTCCCCTCTTTCATTAAAACGTTGCTGAAATAAAGCAATACTTGCCTTTGGCTTGGTGCCCAAGCTAGAGCTCTAATAGGAACTGTATCTGCACTGAAGCAAAGCAATGGCCTTGTATCTGCATGCCGAAAGGACAACATGATGCTCAACTACTTAAAACATTAAAAAATTGAAAGATATCCTTTCCTTTAAGTTCTCAACATACTCTATGGTACAGATTTGAAAATAGCCTAATTAAAAATAAATTTTACGAAAGAAACCATCTGATAATGAAAACTGCAGGATGTCAAATACCTTTGGAAGAAATATTGGCTGAGAACTTCCACAATGCAACCTGAATGTATGGTAAATTTTTCATGTGGAATCAAGGATGAATCAGGCGGGTAAATAAGAAACAAAAACGCTTTAATAATATGTAACATTTATTGCAAAATAAATAAACTAAATAATAAATTTATTTTCTCCACATAATCCTACTTCCAAGCATAAAAAAAAGGG
>PHNY01032314.1:28281-44168 GCA_003724115.2 Anethum foeniculum | reverse complement strand
CTGTGGAATTGTTATAGTGCTACGCAACTCTTTTACCGATTTTCACGTGTTAGGGGGAAGTAATTATCCTGACTTATTTTCTCATATTTGAAACTCGTAACAACTCTATTTGCTATTATAAATTTAGTCTTTTATTAATTAGTTTAGTTATACAAACCATCAATCACTTTTTTGTGCTCGATAACTGAATTGTTAGATTTTACTTGCAATTGATACAAATATTCAGTCCTTGAGGAACGATAACTGGTAATCACTACTATATTACTTGTTTCCGATTGTGTACACTTGCACATCATAATTTTACGCAACAGCGGGCTAAGCTCCATAGGTTTCTCCAGGTGTATGTATTTATGAATTCCCTCTCAAGCTGAGATTGAGGTTCGTACGTCCCTCACATCTATTTACTGACAACAAGAAACATTGTGAATGATAAGTTTCCTTCCATAATAATATTCATGATTGTATAAAATTTTACATAAGGCATAGTAGTGGAGCTAATGTGCACATAAGATATGCGGGTCAAGCCCATTGTGCAAGCGACCCGTCCAATCGGACTATAGAAATTGATATCTATAAGGGGGTTTTTGGTTTAGTAAATTGTGGAATGAGGTTAGTATGATATGACTTAACCCCAACCAAGTGTTTGGTTGGACAATTTTAAATTTTGAAGCACATACCTGTACATGAGGAATGAGTTTTGATATCTTGGGGGGTGGGGGGGTATCATTCATGGGTATAGGGAATCAAGTTAAATTTCACAGTATTATTTTTTACCTTTCACGTTGCTGGTCTTAAAAATTATGGACAAATTTAACTTATTATACTAATAAATTTATACATAAATTCATTCTCATTAAAAATATTTTATATTTATTTATTTGTGTATGAAATGATTATTATTTTTATTCATAAATATAAATGAAATTTAAAAAGACTATAATAGTGAAAAATATCAAATAATAATATTTTGCGTACAATTTTTTTAATATACATAATTAAATTAACAATTTATTTCAAAAATATGTTAAATGAAGTATTAAAAAAATTACTTTATTACCAAATACATGATAATAGGAATAATTCGGTAAACCTATACTGTCCTAACCAGATTTCTAACCCAATTTCTGATTGCAAACGGATACCATCGTATAAAACAAATGACCCCATTAATGATCCCACTGGATGGATTCTAGATCTTGATAGTACGTTAAGTGGACTATGATCCATACGAACGGAATTTCAATCTTGATAGTCCATTAGTTGGATTATAATCGGTCGACTCTTGAACTTGACAGTTCATCGAGTTCACTGTAATCCATCAAAACAGATTATAAATCTTAATACTTCATTAAGTGGACTAATGATCTGGATGAACAGAGATCTTTATATTCCATTAAGTGGACTATCAATTTGTCGGAACAGTGGTGGTTGTTCCGGATCAACTCGCCTAATTGCCCATAATGATGCTTCAGATTTATAGAGTATCAACAGTAAATATAATTATTTTAAGTTGGAAAGAAATGTTTATAAATATGATGTGAACATCATTTTGTTTGACCGAGATCTTCAAATAATGATTAATCTGTTTGAACAAAAAGAGCTAATTTTTATAACCCTAAATGTATAAAGTTTAAGGAGTGGTGATAATACCGATGGAAATAGGGAACATGCGTACACCAAGAATATATAACTTAGGGTTGAACAATTAGCTAGTCAAGAGTATTCTATGTTAGGCTTGTATAAATTTTTCATGTATGCTTGTAATTTGTAGCCCATTGTAGCCCATAAATATGTCATTAGTTAGTTGTTTGTACAACACACCAAATGGAATTAAAAAAAAAGTACAGAGGGGGTTGGGGTTGTTGCCTAGTGAGGAGAGAGGCATAAAATGTGTAGCTTCTTGTCTTTACAAATATGAGTTGTAACTTCCTTTAACATAAAACCGACACAAGTTCTAGTTTCTAAATCTTCTTACTTTATAAGTCCGAAAACCAAATACGATTTTTACAAGGTTAGTATTCTAATCTTGTTTTGTTCAAAATACAATTATGAGATTGCAAGTTTTTACCTTCTAATAGGATATCTCAACCATGGGTCGCTAGTTTAGATTCTACAAATCCAAAGCAACACTACAAGAAAAAAGGCTAAATACGACCGTCAAGAAACCGGTCGCATTTAGCTAAATAAAAACGTTTCCGGTCGTATTTAGGTTTTCGACCGGTCGTATATACGACCATAATATTTAGTAAGTCGGTCGTTTTTATACTAAATTCGACCTGTTAAATTCGACCGGTTAAATGCAACCGCATAAATTTGACCGGTTAAATTCAACCGAAGGCGGTCGAATTTGAACCCCCAGATTTTTGACTTAAAATTTTAAATTTGAAAATCCCGCCCAAATATTTCTAAAAATTTAAAAATCCCGCCTAAATACTAAATTCAACCACATTTGGTTGTTTATTAAATATGATCGATTTAAGTTGAAATATAAATTCAACCGGATTCGGTTGAATTTAACCTAACTATTTTCAAACAAACAGCGTCTACTTGTTTCTTATCTTTTTTTTAAAAACATATTTTGTTATCTTTTGCTTTATTCTTCTATGATTAAAAAGTATTTCCAATTATTTAAGTGTCATTTGTCCTTACCAATATCAAAATAAAACTATTTATTCATTAATAATAATTTCATTACACATAGAGATAATACAAAATTAACTCAAGGTTTCTAATTGGATTTCACTACATCATTTTCTTCCTTGGTTACTTGAACGGAATTGATCATTGGAGCTTTTTCGGTCATCCGAAATATTTTGGTTGCCGGAGTAGTTTCGGACGCCGGAATCGATTTTGCTACCGGTGTTATCATTCCACGAGTTGATTTTCTTGGTGTTAACCTTGTACGAACCATGGATTTATAAGGAAAATTGATTTTGTGATAAATGTTTTACATATACAAATATAATTTTGTATAAATTTGTGTATGTGTGTTGAGATAGAGAAATAGTGAGGTGGGAAAGAGAGAAAGAAAGTGGAGACGGAATGAAAAAATAAGTGTTATTTGTTATGTAAGTGAATATATGTATAAAATAGTTTTGCTGTGACAAATATAGATCGTTAGATTGTTGTTTTAGGGGTTAAATTTGGTGCATTAGATCTGATTCACGTGGATCGCTGACGTGGCACTAAATTCAACCTGCATCGGTTGAATTTGAAGCACGGCTAAATACGACTAATATCAGTCGAATTTAGCAGCTAAATTCGACCACATGCGGTTGAATTTAGCAGCTGAATTCCACCAAATGGGGTTGAAATTAGTAGCTAAATTCAACAGAATGAGATCGAATTTAGTAGTTAAATTCAACCAAATGCGGTAAAATTTGAAATTATTATAATTTAGCAGCTAAATTAATCCTTTTCTTGCAAATATTATATATTATAATTTATTTTAATATCTCATTATTTTAATAAAAAATTGAAATCGTAATTTTGGTCGATTTTATCATATATTCCATCAATTAGAGTGTGTGACGAAATTTAAGATTAAGTTTAATTGTACCTTATTCATTAAAATAATAAATGTCTAAAATCTTTAGCAAATGAATGTTTAAAAATATAATTTTTTTTTTCATAAAGTCCTAACTTTTCATAATAAAAACATCCATATGGTAGGATCGTTCAATATTTATTTTGGAGATGAGGAATATTCTAGGGTTAGGATCTCAACCACTAAAATATAATTGATATAATCTCTAGCAAATGAATGTTAGGAAAATATAATTTTTTGCACAAATTCCTAAATTTTCATAATAAAAATATCCATACGGTTGGATCATTCAATATTTATTTTGAATAGGAGGAACTTTCTAGGGTTAGAATCTCAACCACTAAAATATAATTGCAATAATCTCTAACAAATGAATGTTAGAAAAATATAATTTTTGCACAAAATCCTAAATTTTCACAATAAAGATATCCGTATGGTTGGATCATTCAATATTTATTTTGAATAGGGGCAACATTCTAGGGTTAGAATCTCAACCACTAAAATATAATTGCTATAATCTCTAGCAAAAGAATGTTAGAAAAATATATTTTTTTGCACACAATCCTAACTTTGTATAATAAAAACATCTGTAAGGTCGGATTATCTAAAAAAATTAAATAAATTACAAACTCTAACTCTAATTCTAACCTATTCCCTAAACCCTAAATCTATAACCCCTAAACTACATTTCAATGTAATAGTTATTAATTCAAAAAAGTCTATTTTATTTACTCATCAAAATTTTATCAAAAACTTATAATTGATGTAATATGTCTTCCTCGTACTCTCATAATTTGTTTTATAATTTCTCCAATTAATTTCAAAAATATTAAATTTTTTATAATGCAACAAACATAAAAAATTTAAAATTCAATTATCACATACCATTCCGGCCATCGCACACCATCGGAACCTAGATAGATCTCTCTGATTTGGCCTCCCGAAACTTCTTAGATGTATAATTTTATCATTGCATCAACAAATCAAAAACCCCTAAATTCAAGAACTTGAAGATTTCGAAGTGACTAACGTCCGTTAGTCAAATTTAGATGGAAGGACAATAATCAGAAAATTTATAAGTATAACGATCGAAATATTTATTTTTATAGAACAAGGACTTATACCAAAAATAACATATAGTTAAAGGACGGATGAATTAATTTTCCCAATATTTTTTTCAAGAAGTAAAATTTTAGATTTGAATAAGTTGTATTCTCTCCCGTATACATATTTTTCAAAATATTCACTAATATTTAAGATAATTTTAAAAAATAATTTAAAATTCTGAAATTACTAAATACAACCGAATGTGGTCTTATTTGATAAATACAACTGATTTTCATTGAAATGTAATTTTAAAAAGGGCGGGAAATTCGCCCCCGCCTTTGTCCCGAAATTTTAAAAAAATGGGGGAAATTTTCCACCATTTCCAAATACCAAATTTGACCGAAATCGGTTAAATTTTGGAGTGCCAAAAAAAATCATTGGCGGGAAAATTCCCTCCACTTTTTTGGCGAGATAAATTCAACCGCGTTCGGTCAAATTTAAGAGCATGGCTAAATTCAACCGAATGCGGTCGTAAATAAATATAAATTCGACCGAATAAATACGACTATATTTATCTACGACCACAGTCGGTCGAATTTAGCCGTGTCTTTAAATTCGACCAATTGTGGTTGAATTTAACCCCGGTTGAATTTGTGCGGTTGTATTTGACCTTATTTTCTTGTAGTGCAAGCCTTTTGATTACTACCCCGAGCTTTTCACTTATGAAACCATGGTGGAAGGAGGAGATTTTGATAGTTCATAGTGCATACAAACAGTTAAAACTCGTGGTTAATGAATGGAGAATTAGTTTCTAGAAATTGACAAGCTACAAAACCAAGAGATGATCAAGGGTCCATGGAGTTTTACATCCCCCTTTTCTTCTTCTTCTTCCATGTTCAACCATATAAGAAATGATATAATAAATATATATATATATATATATATATATATATATATATATATGAGCTTTTTTATTTTATTATTTCTTTTACAAGTTTGATTATATGTTAACCTAGCATTAATCTTATTGCCTTTAATAAAAAAATTGTTATTAAAATGATTTGATAACTGCCCGATCATATTATGCTACTGACTATAAGTAATAACAAATATACACAACAATAAACTAGAACATAAAAACAAACAGAAAACCCAACAATTCATAATTATCAGATAACATAAAACTATATAAGGAATAATTAAAACATTGTCGAGGTTGCATTTTGAGCTATTATATTGAAGTTATTATTTTGTGAAATGTTTCACATAAATCTTGGCTAAACATTACCAATTAATGAAACTCAACCTTAATGCTGATTATTTGGGGATTTTGGAAAATATATGCACTCAAGCGGACCGTACCCATGGTGACCATCCTTGATGCTTCCCCGCCAATCACCGACTCATCCACTCTGCCCAATGAAGTATAAGAAAAGGTTATATAACTTTCTGTGGAAGGGGAGATCAGATGAGTCACTAAAAGATTGATGAGGGTAAGAAGTTCCTGGTATGAGACTCTAGGTTGCTAAGAATCCCAAGTAAAACCTTCCCAAATCCACTAACAACAGTAATATAAACTTTATCGAGTTGGCAAAGCTAGCCACCCAATCCATTATATCAACTCGTTCTGGAACATCAAGAGTGACTGGCTTCATAGCCATATTTTCTCCTTTGAGGAGGACGTGACATCTAGTAAATTTTCACTTTGAAAATCTAGTCACGAGAAGAAACTCTGCTCCAGACTAGAAACCTATATCCTTCGCTTAATATTTTTGCTGACTACTCTAATTGATGGTTTAATTGATAACAATAGTCATTTTGATTTCCTTTAATAGGTAGTTCATTGATTCATCAACTAAATAACATGATTGCAAGCGATGTTACTCTAATTAACTAGAAATGTCATTTTAACAGTGTTTTCTCCTCTTTACATGCAGCTGCTCTAAAGTACCAACTTGGATGGAACAATGTCAGATCCTGCATGACATTTGTTGTTCATTTGTTAGACATGTTATAAATAATTAATAGGTTTTATATTGAGGTTAAATAGCATTTTGGTCAGTCAATGGACTCTAAACTTGTAATTAGGTCATTCAAATTAAAAAAAATTAGTCACATTATTGTTTTCTTAAAAATTTTCATTTTCATTCAGGTCATTGGACGTTACATCAGTTAAAAATTGGACGGAAATCCAACTAAGCTTGGTGAGTTGGCTTGAATAAATCCTCCATTACATGTACAATCAGCTAAAGGGCGTTGACTACAACTCAATGCCATTTAACCGGTTTCATATTATGGGTGTTATTTTGTGTAAATTTTACCTATAATTTCTATTTTATCAAATGTAGGTAAGATTTTGTGGTTTCTTGTTATTTTTTACAAATTTGATTCATGTTTTACTATTTTATCAAATGAAGTTAACCCAATTTATTTTAAGAGTATAAAGTTCCTGAGGTACCGCAGGAACTTTCATGAGATATTAAAAAATTCAATATAAACATGACACGTATCATATGTAAGGTCAAATGTATATATGTTAAGAAAATAAAAAATATATATATATATATACTAAAGTGAATAATTTTTTGATTGAATCAGCACACATAATTGCTATAAATAAATTGATTTTATTGTGCATCTCAGATAAATTTTCTCAGGTACTCTGAGGAACATCAATCTATTATTTTAAATAGTTAAAAACTTAACTTTTAGCAAGGTAAACAGTACTATTTTCATACTTTACTATGTACAAAGTTTGTAAGAAGAGGAATGGATGGCACAATAGGCTGCTGGATTATGTTAAAATAGCTAAGGATCACCTGCTTGATACGAATGAAAGGCAATTTGTGAAATTGGTATGGAATAAAACTTTACATTGTGTATATTAATATTCAATAAAATATTTATGACAAAAGTTCAATAAAATACCTTAATGGAGTACAATATATTCAGCAACATGTTATGTTTTAATATATATTATAAAACATATTGCATAATATATAGTACTCAAATTTGTACTTTGAACTACAAATTGGGGGTGAAGGAGATAAATACCCATTCTTTGGTTGAGGTTAGTCAAAATACACATTTTTTGTTAGATATATTTGATGATTGTCAGTATTAACTGATCAGAAATTATCTGAGGAAGATCATCGGAGTTTATTATCCATCAATGACTAAAGATGATATCATGAGTACTTATCATCATTACTTTTCATCAGTTTTTGACAATCCGCTTTTCTCTATCAGAGTCTGCTCAGCTACAAATCAGGAGATAATTGATTCTGTTTAAATAGATAAGATTTCCAGAGATTTGTTGGTATCATAATTCAAGGAATTAGAAGCTGTCAATTACAAGATATATTGTAATTAGTGTATTTGTGTATATCATATATTTGTAATGATAGTGCAACTGTGTACATATAAACACAGTTTAAATTTACACTATATGTGTTGGTAGTGGTTTTATCATTCGTGTAACCTAGCTGATTTGAAGAATACTCATACATTCTTTGAGAGTACTTGTAATTCATTAACAGTTTTTATTATCAATAGAAAAACTGTTCTTCATATTTTATGTTATTTTGAATTGATTGTTAAATACTGTATTCTCCCCCCTCTATATTATATTTGACACCTAACAATTGGCATCAGAAGCAATCTGTTAACATACATACAGTTAAGATCCATTGTAAACAATCATGTCTAATAAGAATACACAAAATCAAGTTTCTTTGAATAATACTAGTTAATATGAATCTATTAGGGTTCCTATACATGCTTAAAGCAGTTGACTATCCTACTTGGAAGGTGAAGATGACTATGTTTCTGGAAGCCACACATCCTGAATATCTTGACTGGAGTTATGATGGACCTCATAAACCCACAAAGCTCTCTATTCCTGTCGGAGATGAACCACAAAAGGTTGTTCCTAAGGAGAAGAAGGACTACACTACCGAAGATCGATCTTCTATAATGAAAGATGTAAAGGTGAGACAACTCTTACATAGCAGTCTTGATAATGTTACGTCCAATAGGGTGATTGGATGTAAAACTGCTAAAGAAATCTAGGATGCTTTTGAGGTAAAGAATTAAGGAATAAAGGCTATCAAGATAAATAAGAGGACTATACTCTTTCAGGAGTATGAGTACTTTGATTCAAGGCCAGATGAATCACTGATATAAGTTTATGACAGGTTCCTAAAATTAATGAATGATCTGTCATTGGTTGCCAAAGAGTATGGTCTTGAAAATTCCAATCTGAAGTTTCTCCTAGCACTTCCTGAAAAGTGGGATCTCAAATTAATAACCATAAAAGACAACTATGATCTTGATGAAATCTATGGATTGCTCAAAACTCATGAGCTGGAAATAGAGCAAAGGAGCAAATCAACGCATGTTGCCTTGAATGTTGAAGAGAAAGTGTCAAAAGACAAAGCTGTCAAGAGAAGTCATTTGAAGGGAAAGACCATAGTTGCAAAGTCTGATACTGAGTCATCGTATACTGATGATGACTCAAATACTGATAACTCCACATATTTTGATGAAGATTCTGATGATGAAGAGACGATGCAGCTAGTAGCTTTGATGGTTAAAAGCTTCAAGAAGATGGGATACAGAGGCTTTAGAAAAGGGAAGAATTTTTCTAAGAAATGATCAACTTATGAAAAGAAGAATTTCAGAAAGAAGGATACAAGGACTACAAATCATGCAAACTTGATAAATCTAAGATCAAGTGCTCCAACTGTGATGGAATAGGGCATTTTACAACTGAATGCAAGAAGGCAAAGGCTGAAAAGGGTAGAGCTCTTATCAGAAGAAAAACAGAATGGGCTGACTTTTCAGATACTGATAAGGAGGTCAACTATGCACTGGTCGTAAATGCTGATATTGAAGGCTCTGCACTTTTTGATTCCAAAGTACTTCAAACAACTCATAATTTTGATACTGATGATATATTTCAGTTACTAAAAGTTCTCAAATGCATGCATATTAGCTATAGTAATCAAACTTTAGAAAATGAAAGAATTAAGATTGAAACACTGATCTTAAGAAAAGAAATGATCACCTAGAAGCTGAATTACTCTTTATGCAAGAAATTCACAAGGAAAAAGATGATATTGTTTATGTCAAACGGAAACTTCTCAAAAAGCATGTTTATCATGAGAGAGAACTAGCTAAAGAGAAAGAAATTATTAAAACTTGGACTAAGTCAATGAAAAACAACTCAGAAAATACTTGAAAGTGGTTGTTGGAAATCAGGATTAGGCTATGTAAAGTCTAATACTAATAAAGGTAAGCTAGTTGAAGCTGAGACTAAGAAACCATTGACTCTTGAAAGAGTTATACGATAAGATATGTCTATATATGCTCACACCTGTTAAGTTTGACTTGAATACTAATTATGTAAAATCAGTAAATGAGAAGGGATCAACATCAGGAGTTAAGCCTAGCTTAAATATTGATAGCACAAAACAGATAAAAGCAAAGACAATAAACATTAGTTTAATGTCTCATAAGCAACTTAAGTATAAGTCGAAAGAAATCACAAAGAATAACAAGGAGAAACAGCCTAGAAAGAACAGAAATGGAAAACTAGGTGTCAATAAGGAAAACAATTATAAACCCATTCCTAATGCACCTAGAAAGACTTGTTTTAAGTGTGATAGCGCTAATCATATTTCTGTGAATTGCAGGAAGAATAAGGATATCACAACTGTCAGGCCTAAACCAGAGTTTAGGGATAGGACTGTAACATATAAACAATAGAACCCTTGTTTTCATTATGGTAGCATTTAGCATTCTAATTACACATGTAAAGAGTATCACAGTTTGTATTATACTCCCTCCGTTCCACCCAATTCTTTACATTGGGATACGGGGGCTCGACACGCATTTTAAGGCTCCTATAAAGTATAGTTCTCTATTTTTTTTCTTCTAAATAAAAATAGAATGTTTAATTTTTTATACAAGAAAATAAAATTTTCAAAATAAATTATGGACCTATATTTTATAGTAGCCTTAAAATGCGTGTCAAACATTGGGAAAAACTGTAAAGAAATGAGAGGGACGGAGGTAGTAACTATTATGAACTGAAACCCATTTTAAATAAAAAGAAAATTGTTTCTGCATGTGTAACTCCTGATATTAAGACTGTTAGCAGAAACTCTAATAAAAAGTCTTCTGCTCCAAATGTTAACAAACTTAATAAGGCCAAAGGGTCCAAGCTAATCAGGGTTCTTGAAAACTTTAACTAATGGCTTTTCTTATTGAAGGGTAACAGGAAAAATATCCTAGTTTTGGACAGTGAATATTTAAGACACATGACAGGAAATAAAAACTCATTTTGTACCAATTATATCTCTCTCTGTAGGAGGTGGCATTAGTTTCCACACTTTGTTTCTTGCAAATTGATTGAGTTCTTCTTGCATAGCAGCGATCCAATCAGCACTTTCCAAAGCATCTTCAATTCTTTTAGGTTCCTCATGAGATAGAAAATAGCCATAGAGACATTCATTAAAGATGTTCCTTCTAGTTCTCACACTATAATTAGGCTCACCAATGATTTGATCTCTAATGTGACTTCTATCCCATTTTCTAACATGACCTTCTCTTTGGTTTGATTCAACATCTTTATTGTGATCATGTAGTGACACTCCCTCTGAGTTGGATGTTCCCCCTGAGTTAGATACTTTAGTCGTGTTATTAAAATTTTGCACAGGTAATTAGCAAAAAAAAATTTGCACGGGTGAAGCCTCGGGGACCTCATCATGACCAATTTGAAATGAGTCACTTGGATCTTCATTTACAACCTCATTTAGACTTGAAAACAGATAGTGATCATCACTCATCCCTTTGATCGTGTTTTGGAGTTTTGGCATACGAATATGGGGTTGGGGTCGATTGATCCACGCTATGAGGCCGTGAGAGAAGAAGACATCAATGAAGGGGTACTTGTGAATGCAGACATGGAGGGAGACAATGGTGCTACTACATGAAGTTTGCTTTTCAATTTCCAAATAATTTTGGGTAAATATATTTTTAATTTAAGTAATTATGTTTAATTATGTTTTAAAAATTGTAATTAATAGTTGGTTGTTGAACTCAAAACAATTTTGGTGCATTTTATATAATCGCCAAATATAGTTTTCTTAAATATAAAATATTATAATTATTAATTAGGTCTTCTTTGTGCAATGATTTGTGCTATTGTAGTTGATTTGTGCAGTTGCAATTGTTGGCAAAAAACCGTAGCGCTATGTTTCAAATCCAACGCTCGCAGGTGCAACGCCCATTTTTGTTGCATATTTTAAAAAATGGTTTATTACAACACTTTTTTGGCCTATTGCCACATTAGAAAAGCGTTACATTTGAGCACTTTTGGCGTAGTGGTGGTATTTGGATAACGGTGCCAGCAATCATATGATTGGGTACGGTGATAAATTTAGTGAGTTAAATGAGAATGTAACAAGTCAGGTCCTCTTTGGTGATGGATCCACTGTCAAGATTAAAGGGAAAGTGAAGATCATATTCTAGTACAAAAATAGAGAAGAGCATACACTTAAGGAGGTATACTTTATCCCAACGATGTGCAATAATATTATATTTTTGGGGAAATTATCTGAAGATGGAAATAAGGTAATGATGCACAGTGATTATCTATGGGTTTATAACGGTAGTGGCAAGCTTTTGATGAAAGTGCAGAGGTCAGTAAACAGATTATAAAAAATCATCATTGAAGAGAGCACTCCTAGGTATATATTGTTAAAGGTGGAAGAATATTTGATGTGGCTTTGGCACTCAAGATTGGGCCATGTGAACTTTCAAGCATTGAACATGATGGTAGAAAAGAAAATGGCACGAGGCCTACCAAATCTTATCCGGCCTAAGAAAGTGTGGAGTGGCTGTTTTTTGTCAAAACAAGCGAAGAAACCATTCCAAACTAAATTATAATTTGTTGCAAAGGCAAAGAAGGAATTAATTCATGCTGATTTGTGTGGTCCGATACCTCCACCAACCCCGGCTGAAAATAGGTATGTATTCTTGCTAATCGATGACTATAGTCATGTCTTTATGTTGAAAACTAATGCACTAAAGGTATTTAAACAATTCAAACCAGTCACTGAAATATAGGCGAATGAAACGATTAAGATGTTAAGGACCGAAAGAGGGGTGGAGTTTACATTGAAAGATTTCATGATTTTTATGCAAGTGCTGGAATAAAGAGACATCTGACTACACTTTACACCCCACAACTAAACGAGATTGTGAAAAAGCGAAACAGATTAGTGATTACAATGACGATGAGTTTTCCAAATAAAGGCATTGAATGAATAAACTCTGTATGAAGCTTGGTTAAGCACTAAACCAAATTTGAATCATCAGCGAGTATTTGGATGTTTAACACATGTTAAGGCTCAAAATGTTAATCTTGGGAGACTGGACGATAGAAGTGTGCCCATGGTTTATATCGGAAAGGAACCTGGAACAAAAGCTCACAGGTTGTACAATCCAATTACTGGAAGGCTACATGTTATTTTTGATGTCGTGATCGAGAAAGAGAAAGAATGGAACGGGGAGCAATTTGAGGTACGAGGTAATACTAAGTTTGGTACTTTTGTTATTGTGGATACACTGTCGAACACATACGAAGACAATGAAATAGGGACAATGTTTTCGAGTACACCAACTACGGTGATGTGTTTCGAGGAAATGGGAGTACGGAATACAACTCTGAAACATCGGGAAATTCAACTGAACCCAGTAATTTTTGATTGTTGAGTGAATGGTCATTTTTTCATGGGTTCAAGAACACATGTTATTGTAGATACACAGTCGAACACGTACAAAGGCAATGAAATAGTCAAGGGTTCATGCATGATCAGATTCATGAATGGTCAAAACCTCTTATTTCCAATAACTACACAGACTTCCACGTTCTGCGAATGGTCAATTTTTCAAAATAAATCTCAAACCGCTACATAAGTCAGTACGCCAACCGGAATAAGCTCACATCGTGGTCATGTTAACGCCTGTCAACCAAGTTTGACAAGCGATCGTAATACTCGATCATTTTTTATGAAATAAATAATTGACCAATATTAACCGTTAAACCGGTTGGAATAAATCGATGTGGCTGCCATGTCAACGTTAGTCAACCAAATTTGACCTATTATGAGTTAAACCGATGGGTAAAATAAGTACTGACCGAAAATGAGTGCCAGTCATTATTTCCTTTAATATGGAAAGATTGTGTATGTCGGTTATTTCTTTTGGTTAGTTTCGTATTGTGGGGTAAGAATAACAAGTGTTTCTTGTACAAAATATTTATAAATACTAGGAAATACTATCTAATCTTATTTTAGGTTCATATTTTCTTAAGGCATTTTAGGTTCATATTTGAAAAGACAGTAATAGATTAATATGAATTAGTGACTTTGAAAAAGTAATTTTTTTACTCTAGAGTTTGGATAGAATCTGATATAGTTTATCTAAATAAAATCTTGTAAGTAGTGTCTTTCAAGCTAACTAATGCTTTAAAATTTCTTTAAAAAAATTTTGATTTTAAAATGTATAAAAATCACGCGAAAATCTGTCACCAAAATAATAATTTTTGAAAGTTCAATTTTTTTAAACTTTTTAATTTTTTTTTGGGATGTCAATGTGTTTTGAAAATTATATGGAATATTAATAATATCACGAGATTTTAAGCATAATTTTACATTTTGATTTATTATTCTATGATTTTCAAAAGATTTTTTAATTTTTTTATAAATATCAAGATTTTTTTAGATATTTTAAACATGAAATTTAATATATCAAAATGTTTTTTAATTTAAGTAATTGCTCAAAATCCTATTTAATTAAAATTAGTTGCAAAGAATATAGAATCTTTGTTAAATAATGTAAAACATATAAATTTTTTGTGGGTGGAAAAAAATAAAGAATAACATTTAAAAAAGTATAAATAGGCCTCAATTATAAATATTTTCTTATGAAATACTTAGAAAATGTTGATCATCTTAAAGGAGAATACTTCCCCGCACCCCATTAAATACTTTACTTTTTTACTTGCCACCCAAATATAAGTATTCATTTCTTTTGGCATCTTTCTTCCTCAACTTCGTTTGTAACGCCTTCACTTTCCACCAAGCTAATCCTCAACTTCGTTTGTAACCCCTTCACTTTCCACCAAGCTAAACTAATATACCCCCATCAAATACTTTACTTTTGGCTTTTTACACAAATACAAGTACCCATTTCTTTTAACATCTTTCTTCCATAACTTGCTTTATAGATCTTAATTTTTTACCAAGCTTCGAAAATGTTAATGTTTCAAATATTTCTTTCGCTTTTCATTTCCATCTTTTTTCAACAAAATTACAGGATCCTTGACAAGATTCAACAATTGCAGAATATGGTAACTCATTTACACATCTTTTTCTAATTTTGTTTAATTTTAAGTTTTTTTTGGAGAATGAAGATTTAAAAGATGAAAGAAGTGTAAACTATAAGATTTGAAGTTTATGTTCAATACAGTTTATGTGGGCCGGGTAATATTGTTTTTATAATGTTATGTTGATTATTTGTAATCTAGTAGGAGCATTTGCCAATTTAGAAATTAACATGTTGATGAAATATGCATTTTTGAGTTATAAAATTATAGATCCAAATCACTAAAACTTTTAAAATTATGTATATTCGCCAAGTCTATGTGATATACAAATCTTAGATTTTTAGTTACATTGTATTGAATGGATTGATAGTTGAATTAGTTAAATTTGAGAGAGAAGTTTCTGATGGTGATCCTTGAACTCTCTTCGTGTTCATATAAAATAATATATTTTTGTGAAAGAGTACTTATTAAACATAAACGGCGTAAACTATAGAAAGTTTATAATCAGCAATTTAGTTTGTTAATTGGTAATACATTTTGGCCGTCTATATTTTACATTAAGTAGATGTGCATTCATGTGATTGATTGGTTAATTTTGTTCCTTATTTCCCCTCCATTTACTTTAAGGTCCACAACTATATATATGAATGAATTTTCATTCATATTACTTATAATTTCCTTATTATTAAACCTCCAAACATCTTGTTTTCTGATATGGACTATTAATATAAAAAATTAATTTATTAATTTTTATTATTACACTGATTATGTTTTTTCATACAGGGATTGGTGAGCAGCCAGCTGGAAGAGTGCTATGCACTCATGCAAGCAGATGGGGACAACTCATTTTTTCCTCAATTTCTTAGGATTTTATGTGAAACTGCAAGCAGTCATATT
>PHNY01032314.1:10763-25790 GCA_003724115.2 Anethum foeniculum | reverse complement strand
AAATCACTTATTTGTAACTAGTGGCATGTACTAATCATTTAGTCCTTTTTAACTTCTTTTAAATCAATGTAGTAGATTCATAAAATAGTTTTATATAGGTATTTCATTTTAACAGTGATTTCTTTTCTCCTGCAGCTGCGGTAAACCATCAACTTATAACTTGGACATTAAGTGGATGAGAACAATTTCCCATCATTGTTGTTTCTGGCTGTTACCTGTTAGGACTATGTATCGGTTATCATTGTTCTTTTTAACTTCTTTTAAGGCAATGAAGTTAATTAAGATTTTCTGGTTCATGTTATTTTAATCAAATTTTATTGTTGTTTAGCTGTTTTGTCAATAAAATTGAGTCAATTCTTTAAGTTAGGGAAAATCAATTCATCCGTCCTTTAATTATATGTTGTTTCTGGTATAGATTCTTATTCTATAAAAATAAATCTTTCGATCCTTATACTTATTAATTTTCTGATTATCGTCCCTTCATGAAAATTTGACTAACATCCGTTAGTCAATTAGAGTTCTTCAAGTTCTTGAATTTAGGGGTTTTTAATTCGTTGATGCAATGATAAAAATGAGCATATAAGAAGTTTTGGGAGGTTAAATCAAAGAGATCTATCTAGGTTTCGATGGTGTGGGATGGCCCGAATGGTAGTTCTGTCACCACCGACCGGAAAATGGCCATGGTTTCCGGCCACCATTCCGGCCATCCTACGGCATTGAAACCTAGATAGATCTCTTTGATTTCACCTCCCCAAACTTCTTATATATTCAATTTCATCATTGCATCAATAAATCAAAAATCCCCATTCCAGAAGTTTAAGAACCTTAATTGACTAATGGATGTTACTCAAATTTTGACAGAGGGATGCTTATCAAATTTCTCTAAAGTTAAAGTACGCGAACATTGACTTTTTTAGTTCAAGAACCTCAACCAAAAATGACCTATAATTCAAGAACGTATAAATGGATTATCCAAGTTATTACAAAGATACCTTTCAGCAAGTAAATATTTAATTACAATTTTTGAGTTTATTTAGTACATCCTTTAAGTACAAACATATGTAATGTCCTTTCCACTACCAAACCTATATTTTTATCATCACTCTATTTTTAAAGATACTGACCAGTGCAGTGGTAAATCTTTACAACTATAAATACATATCCTTTGTAATTTTACTGTATAACAAGATTAATAGTAACAATTTTGAAAAAAAAAAAGAAGATTAAAAATAACATTTGTTGCCTATAATCGAAAAACTCAGAAAATTAGCCATCATTATGTTTCTTAATTTAACTATTATGACTTTTTTGAATTCCTATTTTGTTTTGATACAATAAAAAATTTTGGTACAACAAAACATCAATGATAGATGAAAAAACATAACATGATATGGGTTCAAGGGTAGTTTCACTATAATTACCTAAGTATCCTTATAAATATGTATGTTAAATATCTTTATAACATATATATTACTTTCATGTTTTGAAATGAGATTGGATTGGAAATATGTATATGATTTTGTAGCTAATATTTCACAATAATAGAACCTTTGAGGATTTGGTGTCAAATTATTTTGTAAATATATTTCTAAATATATATGTTATACATCTTTAGCAATATATTTGTTATTTTCTGTTGTTGAAATGAGATTGAATCAGAAATATGTATGTATATTCTTAACTAATACTAGGAGCTATTATAGTCATTTTCACTGTAGTTATATGAAGATTTAACTTCAATAGACAAAAACATTAACATCCGAAAACTGAAAGTGAAAGCTACTAAACATTGAGCATAAAGTTTTTTATCCCATTGTAGAAGAAAAAGAGATTATTTTAATACAACTTGAATGAATTGATTTCGTTAAAAAATGGATAAGCTATTTGAATTTTAATTCATCAAAAGCTTCAACAATGGTGGAAATGAGTTGTTGGAAGAAGATGACGGTAAAAAAGATTGAAATACCTTCCCAAAAAGTAAGGGAGTTAGGCTGAGTTGACCGAGTAAACAAATTATTAGAAGATTCAAAGTGCATGTACACATAGTGAGAGTTTATAAACTGTAATATCAAGTGGTCTGACATAGTGCACGTACACATAATAGTGCAGGTACACATAGGGCACTTTAATCAATAATATATGTACATGTACAGATCATGCTTGTCACATTACAACTTCGTTTGTAAGCTTACATTGTCAATCATATTATAACTTGTCGTCAATGTCAATGTGTGATTTATTGTTAAGATTGACTGTCTTATTAAAATTAGAGAACATATGGCTTGGTAATACCTGCCATGAGGCCGAAGATTTAAATAATGTTGTTAGCGATTCAATCATGATTGCTCATGTATTACCGTAAAAGATGATAGCTAAATGTGGTTAAATATAGATATGTTTCCTTGATTTTAGATTTTCTCACAAATACAAGAGGAATGTCAAGAAAAATACCACCGCAATGATGATCATTCAACAAGGAGCAAGTAAATCTATATAGCCAAGAATCTTTTGAGTAAAAAAGGCTTAGAATGCAGGGAAACTCTTAAAGAATGAATTTCTAGGTTCACAAAAAATTATCTCTATTAGGTTATAAAACTTAGGGATAGAATTTGACAATGGAAGTTTTAGATCTTGTTAAAGATTTTTCGTTTAGAGTTGCTAAAATTTGTTAATGACATAAAGTGTTGTGCAGAGACTATTCTACAAAACAATATAGTCGTGGTCATAGAAGAAATAAATGATTTGTCACATAGTCGTGGTCGTAGAAGAAATAAATGATTTGTCACAACTTTCTCTCTACGAATTCATGGGTTCTCTTGAAACTCATGAAAAAATAGTCAACATGTATTCAGACTAAACCCAGTATCTTAACTAAGTTCTCCAAATGTGTTGATAAACTTAAAGCACAAGAGAAAGAAAACTATGAAAAAGGTCATGAAGGCAGAAGTCAAGGTCAATTGAGAGGAAGATGAACATGAAAAAGTATTGGCCGAGGGAGATGAATGCAAAATTTTCAGCAGAAAATTCTGGTAACTCCTAGTCTCGCGGTATTATATGTAAGAAATTTGGGCATAAATGGCAAGATTTTTATTTTGGATGCACCAAATGATCTAATCAAGATTGTTGGTTTAAGAACAAAGAAAAGTCAGCAGAAAATAATGCTGCTGCAAATTTTTTGAAAGAAAATGAACCTGATGTCTTATTTTATTCTAATAACGGTTCTTGTGATAAATCAACTATATGGTATTTGGATAGCGGTTGTAGTCACCACATTACAAGAGAATGCAAGAACTTTATTCACTTAGATAAGACATTTTCATCTCATGTGGAGCTTGGGGATAGTAATCATATAAAAATTAAAGGAAGAGGCATTCTGCAAACCAATTCTCCTGAAGGAAAGGAAAGACAGGTTCATGATATTATTACTCTCCTAATATCACTTAAAACTTTTTGAATGTTGGACAAATGATAAGAAATATATACAAACTCATTTTTGACAAGGATTGATGTCAATATTTGTGGTTTCTGGAGATGTAATTTTTGATGAATTGGCATAATGAAAATGGAATGAAGAGCCATCCTGGTTATTCTCCAAAACCTGTCGACATTGAGGCATTACCTAAAGAATAAAATGCACCATAAAATCAACAAATTGAAGGAATTAGTATTTGACCTGAAGATGTAGACGCATATTCAGAAATTCGGTCATGGAAGACTCGGTCTCTCTATATCCTAATCACAACATGGCTTTATTTTCAGTTGAACCACAAAGTTTTGAGGAAGCTTTAGAAGAAGAATCATGGTGAAAGTCAATGGATGAAGAACTAAAAATGATCGAAAAAATCACACTTAAGAGGAAGCTTTAGAAGAAGAATCATGGTGAAAGTCAATGGATGAAGAACTAAAAATGATCGGAAAAAATCACACTTAAGACTTGGTGGAAAGTCCCAAAGAAAAAGATGTAACTGGAGTTAAATGGGTTTATAAAATTAAGTTCAACGAGGATGGGGTGGTACAAAAATGTAAAGCACGCGCTGTCATCAAAAAGGTTATCCGGAATAGCTCGAGATAGATTTAAACGAAAAATTCGCACCTGTTATTCGCAAGGAAACCATTAGGTGGTGTTGGCTTTAGTTGCACAACTGGAATAAAAGTATATGAGCTTGATGTAAAGTCTGCATTTCTCAATGGAGACTTGAAGGAAGAAAGATATGTTAGGTAGGTTGTAAAAGAAAAAGAAGGTCTTGTGAGTCGTCTTTTAAAGGAGCTATACGGATTTAAGTAGGCCCCCGAGTTTGGAACAGAAAAATTAATTTTTATTAATAAAGAAAAATTTCCTAAGGAGTTCATCCGAACCATCACTCTATGTCAAGAAAGAGGGTGCTGATTTTCTAATTGTTGCTTATACGTTGATGACCTTATTTACATGGGAACTAGTAATCAAATGCTTTAAAATTTTAAGGAGACTATAATGAAGGAATACGAGATGTCTTATCTTGGAATCATGAAATATTTTCTTCATATACAAGTGAAACAATCTAAAGGAGAGATTTTTATATCTCAAAATAAGTATAATTTGGAGTGGTTAAAAAAATTTCAAATGGAGAACTGTAAATCAGTTTCGACACCTATGATAGTTAATGAAAAATTGCAACACGAATGGAGCACCAAGTTTGATCAAAAAATTTATCGTAGTCATATTGGTTCTCTGATTAATTTGACAAACACAAGATCATATATCTAGTATATTTTGTTAGCCTGGTTTCAAGATACATGAGTTTACCAAGCACACTGCATTTTGTTGTAGCAAAAAAAAAATCTAAGATATCTGCACGATACTTTAAAATATGGGATTAAGTTCGTTAAAGAGGATTAATCTAAGCTCATTGTATACAATGAAAGAGACTGGACAGGAAGTCTCCACGATAGAAAAAGAATAACTTGCTATATATATTATCTTCATCATCAAAATATTTTGCATAAAGTGAAGCAACTTGTGAAGCTATATGGCTGCGACACATTTTTTTAGATTTGTTACAAGGTGTCCAAAAGCCAATTATATATTTGTGCGATAACATGTTAGCTATTGCTATGACTTAAAATTCACTATTCACGCAAGGTAAAACACATAGAGATACTTCACACTTCATGAGGGACATGGTTAGAAGTAATTAAATTCTTCTCGGGTACATTCAAACTCAAGATCAGTCAGCTGATGTTCTTATAAAGCATTCACATTTGGCAAGGTGTTTTAGTTTTAAAAAATTCAAAATTACACATATAATCAATTTCTTTCAAAATTATATTAGATGACCATTGACTTTATACATAAAATTACATGTGTATCTTCCTACACTACAAGAATAGGGCTTTATCGAACGCCAATTCGGTTGTTCTAGATACAAAATCGGTCAGTATTAGGGAAATACATTCGGATAATAAATCATCCAATTTTTGTGTTGATTGACTAAGACTATTGCCACCTGTGCATGACAAGTGTCGGGCCCATCCAATAAGTGTCATGGACCAAGACCTAAGGTGTTAGTGTCACGTTGTTGTGGGCCCAGAGACACGTGTCATTACAAGTCAAATAAAAAAGATGAATTCTGACTGACTTATCAACCAAAAATGACCATTTCTGGGCTTCAAATAAAGATCGAGACATAAAATAACAACCGAATTTATAAAAAAATGACCAGATGCATAAGAAATGGTCAGTATAAGCTGATCGTTACTAGACGTATCCTAAAAAAGCTACTAGCTTGATAACGATCAAATCGGTCGGTTTCAATACCGATCGATATAGCGACTGAATTCAGTCGCTACGGAATGAACCAATCGATCCCTCAGTCAAAAACCTGGTCGGAATTTACCATTTGATTTAACGTGTCATGACCAACTTAGCGACTAACAGTTAGATCGTCACTAAGAGAAAATGACCGATTTATCGGATGCATTCAGATGTATACCCGTCCGGGAGTTGACTTGAATTTTCATGAAAAGTATTAAAATTCTTTTATATTAGGTTTTCGAAAACATATTTATATCAGTTTTTTTAAAAGATATTATATAAAAGACCACCTTACCATATTATAGAATAAAATAAATTATTGAATAAAATATTAAAATGATTATTTTTCGTAAATTAAGATAGATATTCATGATAAGCTATTGAAGTACCCTAAATCTTAAATTATTTCCTCTCGTATTTATTGTATAATTCTTATTTATTAGATTAACTAGTAAATAATCACACAGACCACCAAATTCCTTATGTGTAATTAGTATTGAGATAAGTCCTTGCATATGAACTATACTCCTAAAATACACATCAAGAGCTAAAACAGACAACATCAAAATTTTGTTTGGCCAAAAATGAAATGTGAAATATGAAAAATTTGTTCTCCACGTGTTACTTTTACGGAGGATGGTCCTCTTTAAAGTCCTTGACGTTCACTTAGAGGTCCTTGCAAGGATCAATAGTAATTCAAAGAATTGGATCTTTTAGGTGAGGATAAAGGTAGTTATGCATTCATTTCTATTATCTTTTTCCTTTTGATGTTTACGAAATTCAAGGGAAAAATTTTTGCAAGGAGAAGAGAAATAATGAGAACTAACAAGCATCTTTTAAACTATTGTAAATTTCAAGTTTGTCAGTTACTAAAATAAGAACCAAACTCAGGGAAACACTAAGTATGCAGATTTATGAGATGTGCTAATTCTGAACAACTTATTTAAACTAGATTGCAATAAGATATGGAAGAACGATAAATCTCATACAAGTTAATGATCTTACATATTTGATAGAATTGATCTTGCTTGTTCTATAACACATTACAAGTAATTTGGCTAAAGTCGACCAAATTTTGTTGGTTGAATTTAGCATATTCGACCATTAACGATCTAAAATAGCTATTTTTGACCGTCAAGCTGTTGCTCGAACGAAGGCTGGTCGAAAATAAGGGACGCTTTCGAAATTAGCTAAATTCGACTAACTACATTCGACCAAAATTCGTTGTAAATGCTTATCCCAAAATTTTTAATGAAATTTCAAACTTGTGTTATCTTTGGACTTCTTTGCATCATCAAGATTTGTGTATAATATGTTGTCAAAGACATTCTTTTAAGTGTGCATAATGTCAATGTTGTGACAAAGGAAGTGTCTCCCAGTATGGAAGCTCAAAAAATTGAGAACTGTAAGTCCAAATATGTGTCACGCCATAATCCTTTGGTTTTCTTTTTGCAATCCTGAATGTTAAGCACAGACTGGTCGTGTCTTAATACTTCCAAACCTTTTACTCCTTAGGGGATCATCTGCTTCCAAACAATACCGAGCAATGCCATAAAAAGTAGCCTTACCACCATGTTTGAGTTGCTTAGCTTTTACGTCTCCCATGCAAACTGAACATGAAAACTTACCTAAAACATATGTGGAAAACATAATATATAAACAAATTTATAAAATAAAATAAATAAAATATGGTGCACATGTGTGTGTATATAAAATAAAACACATATCCTTAGTGACCACCCACTGAGCATGGCAAGTGCAGGAAAATCACTAATTGTCCATAAAAATGCCGCTTTCATCATAAAATTTGTACGTGAATATATGTCATACGTTTCCACCCTGATATGCCACAATAATTTTAACTCATCAATTAGCGGTTTATGATAAACATGTAAGTCTTTTGTAGGATCCTTTTGTCCAGGAATCAGAAGAGGCTTGAACATGCATGGAACCTTAGTACACATAAATGGAGGAAGATTATACACAACAATTACCACAAACCATACAGTATACTCCTTAGCTTGAGCATCGCGAAATGGGTCAAATCCATCAGTAGAGGGTCTGAGTCTAACATTTCGAATCTTCTTCGAAAATCGTGTTGATCTACGATCAAATTCTTTCAATTTATCTCCATCTGCTGGGTGACTTAATTGACCTTCAACAATAAATCTATCATGAGAAAATCGAGTCGAGGTGAGGTTAAAGTCGATAGAGACGAGAGCAGAGTTAAGGAGAGGACGACCAGAGATGGTTGAGAGTAGAGAGTGAGAACACTCGGCAGAGATGAAAGTCGGGAGAGAGGTGAGGTGGGAGTGATTTTAGTTTTTAGTTTTTGGATTTTAGTTTTAAGTTTTTTGTTTTGATTATTATTTTTGTTTTGTCTAAAGATAGATGAAAAAAGAGGGGGAAACTAAAAATTGGCTAAAGGGGAGTGTTATTTGGTAATAAGCGGGGGAAAAATTTGACTAAGGGGAAAATAATTGGGAGTGGCGTGCGTTCAATTTTTGTAAAATGTACTTAAGACATCGGTCAGTCAATGAAGTGATTGCTTAGTAACAGAAATACATCTCATTTATGTGGGATGATGTTAATGAATCTTTTAATATCAGTGGCATGAGCTATTGATGTCTAATGTGTGATGTCTATCAACCTTTTTCTTGTAGTGAAATGTTAACATTAGCGTACTTTCGGATTATGCACATATATGCTGTAAATAAGATGTTTCCATCGATTTGCCAAACAGGTTGCATAAGTCAGAAATGTATTTCTAGCGAATTTAAATTGAATTATATGGTACCCAAACATGCACTTTATACCTATGGTTCATGTTTTGATAATAGACGTTTGGTCGAGGTTGGTATCCAATCTCAATTCAATTTTTTTTTCTTGATTGTATACTTCCTTGTTATTAGGTTTGCTTCATCTCATCTTGGTGTGTTACTGACTTTATCGAATAATTCTTTGAATTTATAGCTTTTGGTAGTAGTTAATGTCATCTCAACTTATTATGTCAATCTTACTATACATATTAATGTTACAGACTTTGTCTATTTGGGTACTTGTACTTGCAAATTTTCACTTTGAAAATCTAGTCATAACCACAACTAATCCAACCACATGTATAGAATATCGCAACCATTTTATAGGAACTAACTACTGAATATTTTACGTGTAAATTTATTGGTAAATAATACTAATATGAATTTGGTTAATGATGATATATTTTTATTAGAATATGAAACTATAGAGTACAAAATGAAATGTAAATATTTTCGGGATTTAAGTAGTGTATAAAAATGTGGAAAAAAATACAAAATTCATCAATAATAAACATATTACAATGGTAAAGAACTACAATCACTATGATCATCAACCACAGCTAATACCATAATCTAAGCAATATAACAATCAGTTGCACAACTTTAATCAACAACTTTGTATGAGTCTCGAAAGATTAATCATAAAATTTTTACCAGACTCGAAAGGTTAATCAACAACTTTGTACAAACTCAAAAGGTTAAGCATCTCTTCTAACCAACTAACTAACTAAATAAGTACTTTACAAATAATTCAAGAAATACTGAAAAATACTAGAAAGTGGTGTAGTACATGTACGGTGGTGAATATGTTTAAATATTAAGCTAGGTTGTTCCACTCAAATATTTTGTTGATTATTGAGACCCTAGCCGTGCAAACTTGGATGAGTTAGATCGAGTTTCCAATGGTTTAATTTAGGTTATTTCGATGATTTGATCGTTTTGACATCTTTGTAGTAGTAGTTCTAACCTTATAAAAATGGAGACTTAGAAGAATTCTCCAAATTACATCAAAACAAACATGAAATATAATTACATTCGAATACATTGTTAAGAGGAAACACACACACATATACGAGATTCAATGAACCATTGCGGAGCACACACACAAAATATGACGCGGAAAACCCACGTCCTAACTTGTATTATTAATCCAAACAATTATCAAAAATACATCAATACATAACACCTCAATGGTGTTCCAAACCCGATACTTAAGCCAAACAATGCTCAAGCATACAATCAAACAATAACACCTCAATGGTGTTCCAAACCTGATATTTAAGCTAAACAATGCTTAACCATCTCCTAAACAATAACTAAGGCTACATCTTAAGTATTGGTTATATCCTATCAAACAATATGACTATGTATATGTAGCCAACCCAAACTTAGCGACAAAGACTTATCATACTTGTTGTACAAGTCTTACCATACTTGTTATACAAGCTTTCCATTCTTATGTCCAATCTTCCAACTTTATGACCAAGACATACCATATATAATAATTGTCTAAATACAATTATTATCCAAACCAATTATGATAATAATTGTCTACCCATACAATTATTACCAAATTCAATTATGTCTTGCATCACCAAACCCATACAACCTATTATCCAAAACATATTTGTCTTGGATCACCCCAAGCCCATATTATCATATTGGGTTGAAACCCAACATACATATATATTAGAAGTGTGTGTTGTTGTTGTTTATATATATAACTCATGATTGGTGCCTTAAATTAAATTTGTAATTTGGGTTGAAGAGCTCTTATTGACAAAAGGGTTTTGTATGAATTTGGGGGCTGAGCTTCAATATTTTTCTCTACGTGTATGAATTTATCAATGCTTGTATCTGTCATTTATATAGGAAAGTAAACCCTTGTAAATCTAGAGTTTGTTTTCCCACCACATGTATTTTTTGAGAAAGAAAAAAATTATGGATGACAAGCTTCTTAATATAATAATATCCATGATGCCATAAAATTTGCATAAAGCGTGACACTGAAGCTAATGAGCAAATAAGATTTTCGGGTCAAGCCTATTGTGCAAGTGACCTATCCAGCTGAACTATAGAAATTGATAGCATTAAGTGGATTAATTAGTCCATTCGAATGAACTCGAGATATTGATAGTCCACTAAGTGGGCTATGATACGTATGAATGGACTCTCGATATTGATTATCTATTAAGTAGATTATGATCCGTTAGAAACTCGGGATCTTCATAGTCCACTAAAGTAGACTATGATTGTAACATACTATACTACGTTTATACATACTAAAGTGAACTATACTTGTAAAATACACATCAAAGAGGTAAAATAGACAACATGAATATTTTGTTTTGGATAAAAATGAAATGTGAACACCATGTCCTATTTATGTTGGGTTAATTTAAACATATGTTAGTTAAATAAATAAGCTGGAATATTTCATGAATTAGTAGTTAATTATTAGTTGTTTGATTTTCTCATAGTAACGTTAGGATAGTTTGTAGGTGGTGAAGCAAAATAAGTTAGTAGCATGAAAGTAGGAGTTTGGTGCTATTTTCTAGCAGTCATGTTGGGTCATCTATGTTCTAATATATGCATTCTAATCTCTATTTTGAAGTTAGTAATACAATTTGTTTTTCCTCTATTTTAAACTTCTATTGTTCCAGTTTACATTCTGTACATTAAAATTACTACAGTTGGTATCAGAGCTACTAAAAAAAATTGAAAAAACCAGTTCAACCTCAATGGAAACAAACAAGACTAAGGAAAGCTCGTTTGGTCTGAGCTACCCAATGATAACAAAGTACAACTACACATCATGGGCCATGAAAATGAGAGTTTTTATGTAGGCACGTGGACTGTGAAAAGCCATAGAACCCAAGGATCCCAAGATGGCAGTTGAAGATAAGGTTGACAAACATGCACTGGCAGTTATCTCTCAAGGAATCCCTAAGGAGTTTTCGTAAGCACTTGTAGAGAAGAAGACGTCTAAGGAAGCTTGGGATGCTCTTAAGACAATGTGTTTGGATGTTGACAAGGTGAAAGAAGCAAAAGCATATACGTTATAAAGCGAGTTCGAGGCCTTAATCATGAAAGAAACAGATGAGCTGGATGGAGTTCTATATGAAATTGAATGGCTTGGTCACAAAAATTAGAGCACTAGGAGAAGGCATGGAAGAAGCATATGTGGTGAAGAAATTACTCCGAGCGGTTACCCCCAAATTTCTGCAGATCACGTCGACCATCGAGCAGTTTGGGAGATTGAAGAAGATGTCTGTAGACGAGGTGATTGGCTCACTGAAAGTTCATGAAGAGAGGTTACGTGGACAGTTTGAAAAGAGTCAAGGGAAGCTTCTACTGACAGAGGTAGAATGGAGGAAAAGGGAAGGTAATGAGGGAAAATTGCTATTGACTCGTCAGGAGTGGTTAAAGAGAACCAACAAAGAGGGAGCTCGAGCCAGTGTGAATTATGCTGCATGGGACATGAGCAAAGTGAGGTGCTTCAACTATCATGCCTATAGAGATTTCGCTGCAGAATGTCATAAGCCACGTAAGGGGAGAGAGGTACAAATGGATGTGCAAAAGAAGGCTAACTTGTCCCAGATCCAGGCAGACGAACCAGCATTGTTAATTGTTGAGGTTGAGAAATCGATGACAGAATTGATGTTGTTTAAAAAGGAGACGGTGATTCCAAAACTATGGTCGACTGTCAAAGGAAAACAGGATTCACGGGTCTGGTACTTAGACAATGGGGCATCAAACCATATGACTGGACAAAATGGAAAATTTAAAAAGTTGGATGAACGAGTAACCGGGAAGGTCAAATTTGGTGATGGCTCGATGGTGAGTATCAAAGGCAAGGGAACTGTGGCTTTCAGGTGTAAGAACGGCGAAGAGAAGATGTTAAGGGAATTATACTAATTCCTAGCCTATGTAACAACATAATTAGCTTGGGCCAATTACCTGATGATGGGAATAGAGTTGTACTAAGTGGTGATTATTTGTGGGTATATGATGAAAATGAGAGATTGTTAATGAAAGTAAAGAAATTCGAGAATAGATTGTATAAGATTAGCCTCGAAGACAATGCACAATTGTGTTTATTGAGCAAAACAGAGGAACATGCATGGCTATGGCATGCTCGCTTAGGCCATGTCAAATTTCAAGCTATGGAGTTAATGTCAAAAGAAGACATGGCCTACGGCCACCGAAAGCTGGTGTAGCCAACTGAAAGGTGTGAAGGGTGCTTAATATCAAAACATACAAGGAAACCATTCCCATCTCAAGCTGATTTTAATGCCATGAAAATTCTTGAGCTCGTCCATGGACACAAGTACTTAGAATAGATCGGGGTGGAGAGTTTTGTTCAAATGAATTTGTGAAGTTCTGTGAGGATGCTGGTGTTCAAAGACATTGTACGAACCCTTACACTCCAAAACAAAATGGGGTGGTGGAGCGTAGGAACCGTACAGTGACTGCCATGACTCGAAGTTTCTTTGGAGGAGCAAATTTACAGTCTTATATGTGGGGTGAAGCTGCTAGGCACTCAGTGTACATACTTAATCAATTGCCAACATGAGTGTTGCGTGGAAGGATGACTTATGAGGCTTGGACAGAAGAGAAACCCAACATTAGGCACTTTAAAACATTTGGATGCATGGGTTATATGAAAATACCAGTTATGCATACACAAAAGTTGGATGACATAAATAAGCCTGTCCTCTAGGGAAAAGAGCCAGGGACAAAAGCAAGTAGGTTATATGATCCAAAGGAGGGCACTATTTGTGTGTCGGGATGTAGTATTTCATGATGACAAATTTTGGTCGTGGGAAGAAAGGAATAGCAGCGAAGTTGTATTCCCAGAAACGGGGTCATACTCTGCAGTTGAACACTCGGTTGAGAAGTCAAGGGAGTCACAAAGCAGAGGATCAACGAGTAAGTCAGTCACTCCACTACAAAGTCAGAGAAGTGCCACAACTGAGGAATCCATGACAGGTGAACAAGAGTCTGCATCAAGTACAACTAATACAGAGCCAAAGAATTTTTGACTTTTGAGTGATATATACAATGTTACAGAAGAAATTGAGTTGGCAGATGATTTGCTATTATTAAGTAGTGAGGAACCCAGTTCGTGTGAACAAGCACCTCATGATAAAGAATGGAGAGCTTGAGGACATCGAAAAGAATAAAATATGACAGTTAACTAATCTACCACCTGGTCACAAAGCAATTGGATTGAAATGGGTGTATAAGATTAAGAAGGACACTAATGGAGCTGTGTGGAACGTGGAGATGTTGTTCTCAAGTTTATTAGTTCTGAGCAGCAGCGTGCAGATGTACTTAGAAAGGCCATGCCAGCATTCAAGTTCGAGAAGATGAGAGAATTGCTGGGAGGTGGTGTTTGAGCAAAATAAGTTAGTAGGAGTCTGGGGCTATTTTCTAACAATCACGTTGGGTTCATCTCTGTTCTAATATATATATTCATTGTAATCTCTATTTTGAAGTTAGTAATACAATTTATTTTTCCTCTGTTTTAAACTTGTATTGCTCCAGTTTACGTTCTATACATTAAAATTACTACAATTTATTGGACTAGTTTGGCTAGTCAGTCTACTAGCCGACTAATTACATATAATTCAAATTTTTCCTTATATAATTTAAACAATGTTAACAACTGAATGAAAGGAAGGGAGTAACATATATAGAGCTGATGTTGCATCACTACCCAGCTTGTTTATAAGCTTATCCTGTCAATCTTATCATAAGACTTAAAAATTTAATCTACAAAATCATTAATGGTGGAAAATTAGAATAAAAATGTATGTATCTCTCAAGGGTTGGGAAAAAGAATTATTATTCGTCCCATTATAGTAGTATTTTTGAAAAATTTACGTTATTAAGAAAACGTTAATCTGATGATAATCTTATGATAAATATTTATACCCTTATAAATGTTTTTATAATAATTAATTATCATAAAATCTTCAAAAAGTATAATTTTAGAAAAATGCCTAACTATTTGAATTAAAAATTGTAAATAGCATCTATTATTACGAAAAATAAATTCCCAGAGAGAAACATACAGTACTACAACAAATCCAGCCAATTCCGACAGAAAACTTGCGACGGAAAAATTGGGCGCGTCAACTTACTTGTGACGAGATCTTTACTTGTGATGAAAATAGGAACTTCTGACGAAATTGTTACTTGTGACAAAATTGTTACTTGTGACGAAATTGGTGTTTGTGACGAAAATTCGAACTTAAGACTTGAGCAAAAATGACGAAATTTTTCCGTCCTAATTGGATCCAATTGCGACGATTTCAATGTAAAAATTTCGTCACAAATGGCCTTATTTGTTGTAGTGATATAAAAATTTGGAATATAAAAAATTTGTTGTAGTGTAAGAGTGGAAGAGTA
>PHNY01032296.1:277-16259 GCA_003724115.2 Anethum foeniculum | reverse complement strand
GACCTGTAATTGATCTTCTGGATTCCTGTGCTTCATTGGTTTAATATTATTTGCCTGTTTCCTATCCTAGTTGAGTTATATTACCTCTGTTACATATTACGTTACATTATGCTTTACAATTTTGTTTGCAAACTTAGAAAAGCTCTTAACGGATTAAAGCATGCACCACACGCATGGTACGGGAAGATAGTTGAGTTTTTAAGCCAAAGTGGTTATGTCATGGCACATTCAGATTCCAGTTTATTTGTTAAAATAGGTGAAGAGAAGTTGGCTGTGGTGTTGGTATACGTAGATGATTTAATAATAATAGGGGATGACAATGAAGAAATTCTTCAAACAAAGAAAAATTTATCAGTCCGTTTTCAGATGAAAGAACTTGGAGAGCTCAAGCACTTCTTGGGATTAGAGGTTGATCATACTGAAAATAGGGTGTTTCTTTGTCAACAGAAGTATGCTACAGACTTGCTAAAAAGGTTTGGTATGTTTGAATTTAAACCAATATCAACACCTATGGAGCCAAATGCAAAAGTCTATGCCAACAAGGGAAAAGATTTGTAGGATTCATCAATGTATCGACAAATAGTAGATAGTCTGATCTACCTGACTATAACTCGACCTGATATATCTTATCCAGTAGGTGTGATAAGTCGATACATGCAAAATCCAAAGAAGTCTCACTTAGAAATTGTTCGAAGAGTACTGAGATATGTAAAAGGTACTGAGATATGTAAAAGGTACTGTAAGTTATGGTCTGATGTACAAGAAGGGTGAAGATTGTAATATACTTGGATATTATGATGCTGACTATGAAGGAGATCATGATACTCGTAGGTCAACTACAGGGTATATGTTTATGCTTGGATCTGGAACAGTATCTTGGTGTAGTAAGAGACAACCAACAGTGTCTCTGTCAACAACAGAAGCTGAATATCGGGCAGCAGCAATGGCAGCTCAAGAGAGCACATGGCTGATCCAACTAATGCAGGATTTGCATCAACCAGTAGATGCAGCAATTCCACTCTTTTGTGACAATCAATCAGCAATTCGTTTGGCTGTCACGCTAGGACAAAACATGTTGAAGTGCACTACCATTTTCTTCTAGAAAAAGTTTTGCAACAAGAGATTGCAATGAGGCAAGTTGCGACAAATGAACAAGTTGCTGATGTGTTTACTAAAAGCTTGAATACTGGAAAGTATAAGAAGTTCCGTTGCCAACTTGAAGTGGTTCAGATAATGGGGACTAATATTGAGGGAGAGTGTTAAAGTCAATACTAGTCCACAAAGTCTAAGTTACCCTAAAAGTCCAACTTACAGCCAACACATTTCTTGTTGCTGGTTGATATTTAAATATGTGCAATAAAACCAACTAGTGGTTTATGGTTGATTAGTTTCTGGTTGAATTATTTAGTATGTGATAGACTTTTTCAGTGTTCTAGATTAAGTCTGCTATCTTGTTGTATGGTGCAGATGGTTTTGGTAATCCTATAAATACCCCCGTACCTAAGTTTAATTTATATCAGCAACATTTTGTTTTTAAGTCCAACAAGTATTTGTTTGTTCATACTTGTTTAGTATAACTGGTGAGTTCTTCTTGAAAGATTAGAGTGAAATACAGTGAGTGTTTTCAACATGTAGCAGTATCTTACGCTCTACGTCCCCTGGCTCCCGTGGGAGGTTTAAGGTTTAACATTAAAATGTTTAAGAACCTTGCTTGCCGTCCAAAAAGGTAGATCGCAACAAACTTGTTGTATGAGATAAAAAAATTAAAAAATAATAAAACAATTTTGTCAATAATTTGATCACAGGTAGCACTAGATTACCTGATCCTCGCCCCTAATATGAATAGGGCTGTAAAACGGATAATTCGGATACGGATCTGCCTATATCCGTATCCGGATCCGGATCCGAAAATTCATATCCGTATCCGTATCCGAATCCGGGAATTTTTAGAGAATAATATCCGAATCCGGATCCGACAGATATTATACGGATACGGATAATATCCGGATCCGATTTTCAATTGGATTTTTTATTTTTATATTAAAAATTCAAAAAAATTGTAAAATAAATAGTAAAAATTAAAATTAATTTTTAAAAATTGAGTTAAGAGTTAAAGTGATTTAAGCTTACTTTAACTTTTACAAAAATTAATTTTTATTTATCTTTTCAATATAATTATGTTATCTTTAAAATATTAAACTCGAATAATATTTTTATATATATGTCTATAATATTTTTACAATTATATAAAATTTGTATAAATATGTTATTTAATGAATATATATATATATATATATATATTAAATAACATACACACAGATTTAATAGAATAAATTTTAAATTATATATAATATTTAAATATAATATATATTTATACGGATCCGGATATTATCGGATACGAATATGCCTATATCCGTATCCGTATCCGCAACTGTCGGATTCGGATACGGATAATATCTGCTTGGTCTCGGATACGGATAATATCCGTTTTTTTACGGATACGAATACAGATATTTCGGACGGATATCGGATTTTTCAGATTTTTTTGACAGCCCTAAATATGAATATCAGAAATGCACATATTGTTACTGGCCTCAGCCCCTAAAGATACTTGGCTCGCCAAACCTGTACAAGCTAACAGGGAAAAAAGTTTCTTTTCAAACCTAGATACTTGGCTCATCAAACCTGCATTCTAGACCCCTCAAAAGTATTTTCTTCTAACAATATATTCCAATCAGTCGTCATTATCAATGCTGGTTCATCATTCTCAGCTTCTAATATAAGTATATATAGCAGAGACAAGCCAAGTTATTTCTACACAAATCAACCGTAAGCATCATTTGGTTTAAGTCAGTCATGTTTAGCTATCAAGTTTTTTCGAAGAACTACACCAAAAATTTAATAAAGCATCTAAATAATGCAAGAAGTGAACCAGCAGCAGCTGCGGACAAAAATTGAGGCACTTAACCCAGGCAATGTTTTCTCTTGTATAATTAAAGCCTCGCAGCAGGTGAAATTTATGCAAACTGGATATGCACATATACAACACAATGCATTATATACTCTCGTGTCAAAATTACAAGAAAATAATCTATGAAGAAAGTATCTATTTACAGGATATGTAGTCATGCTATGTTGTCACAATTGGTTATAATAGGCGCGAGATTATAATTTAAATATCGATGTTATGCTGTTGTCTTAAGGCTATTGGTCTTTAGGCTATTTGGGCTGGATCTTGTGGGTCATTAGTATGAGCTTTATCCATGTACTATCGAGGTCCACTATAAATACACCTCAACATTGTACTCAGGACTCATGAATGAAATTATCAACAACTTTCTTGTTTTGTTTCTTATCGTTCTTATCTTATTATTTGTCTTGTTAGTTGTGTACGGTAGATTGTAGATTATTGTTAGTGGTGACAAATTGGTATCAGAGCCACACCTAGGCCATGGCTGAAATTACCGTTGCTGATCTTGATACACAACTGGAGAATGTGCAAATGATTATGGAGGATGAAGCAAAGAAAAACGTTGCTAACATGGTGGAAATGCGCTCACAGATCGCTAATCTAACATCAGCTGCGGAGCAGAACAATCAAAGAATGGAGGATCTAATGGAAACGATGGAGTTCTTCAAATGCAACTGGAAGAGTAGGGATACAGATCTGGGGGAAGGTGGTTCATCATCAAGGGTTGTTAAACCCATAGCCTCTAAGAACACTGGTTACCCTCCTGGGTTCTCAACCCCCACACCTACACATTTTGGTACAACGAATGAACACTTCCAGATAGAAGAACCAAGATGCAGTAAGCAGATACCAAGCACAGGGGGTCTAATAGCTGTATTCTCTTCACTCTCAGAACCTTCAGTCCAGATTCAGAATCACCAACAGGTACGACCCCCACCTCTCATAAACCCTAATCTTGGTTTTATGTATTCTACTGCTGGATTGGCTCTTCCTTTAAATGCCTTTTGTGTAACTCCATAGAAGGACTGTAGACTAGGATATCATCAAAGAAAACAAGGACAAAATCTCTCAAATGATCTGAAAATACCTGATTCATTAGGCTTTGAAAGGTTGCCGGTGCATTAGTTAAACCAAATGGCATCACTAGGAACTCGTAGTGACCTTGGTGAGTTCGGACTGCCGTCTTTGGAATGTCCACTTCATGATCCCGTATTTGACCACACCAATGCTAGCATTACCAGACTTTAAGAAGCCATTCATATTGGAGACAGACGCGTGTTACACAGGAGTTGGGGCCGTCCTAATGCAGGAAGGAAAACCATTGGCCTATTTAAGTAAGGTACTGGCAGAAAGACATCTGGGGCTATCAACTTACGAGAAGGAGCTTATGGCCGTTATTATGGCTGTACAAAAATGGAGATATTATCTTTTGGGGAATAGATTCATCATAAAAACGGACCATGAAGCCCTTAAACACTTGATGGAAATGAAGTTGACGACAATGTTACAACACAAATGGTTATCCAAGCTGTTGGGTTACGACTATGTAGTGTTGTATAAGAAAGGGAAGGACAACCTCGTGGCAGATGCACTCTTCAGGTGTAATGACGCTAATGTACACTACAATGCTATACACACCTACATTCCAATATGGAAGAAAGAGGTACAAGAGAGTTTGGAAAAAGATACAACTGCGAGGGATTTAATCACTTCATTGACGATTGACAGCAAAAACGATTTGGGTTACCAGTGGATAGACGGGGAATTAAGGAAGGATGAGAAGCTGTATGTCGGAGAAGGAAATCAACTGAGAAACAAAATCATTGGTAACGTACATAGTAGAAGTGAGGGAGGCCACTCCGGGATCACTACAACTACTAAGAGAATTGAAGAGTTGTTCTTCTTGCCAACGCTAAGGAAGGAGGTAATGGAGTATGTCAGAGCGTGTGATATCTGTCAAAGATGTAAACCAGAACATGTAGCAACCCCCGGATTACTACAGCCCCTCCCAATTCCGGATAAAGCATGGGAGACAATCTCCATGGATTTTATCGAGGGTCTCCCAAAATCGAATGGGAAAAAGGTTATATTGGTTGTAGTAGATAAGCTAACCAAGTATAGCCACTTCATTGCACTTGGTCATCCCTATACAGCTGAGCAAGTGGCACAAAAAATGCTGGATAATGTTATAAAATTACACGGACCCCCTGCAGCTATCATTTCTGATAGGGACACTGTCTTTGTCAGCCATTTTTGGAAAGAACTACTCAAGGTTATGGGCATTCAAGCAAGGCTTAGTACAGCCTATCATCCGCAAACGGATGGACAGACGGAAAGAGTGAACCAATGTATAGAAATGTATCTTCGTTGCGTGACAGGACACAAGCCAAATCAATGGAGTAATTGGTTGCCTTTGGCAGAGCTTTGGTACAATACATGTCACCATTCTTCTCTTGGTATGTCCCCTTTTAAGGCACTGTATAACCAGGATCCACCATCTCTGAACTACCAGCAATCCAAATCCACCAACACTGTAGTAAAGCAATTCACCCAAGACAGAACTCAGGTGCAGCAATTACTAAAAGAAAATTTGTTGAGAGCTCAGGAAAGGATGACTTGGTATGCAAATAAGAAGAGAACTGAGAGGAACTTTGAGTTGGGAGATGAAGTTTTTCTGAAGTTACAACCCTACAGGCAATCATCCGTAGTAATGAGGAGGAATCAGAAGCTTGATACGAAATACTATGGACCGTATACAGTGACTAAGAAGATGGGGAAGGTAGCATAGCAGTTAAATTTACCAGCCGGATCTAATGTGCACAATGTCTTTCATGTTTCACAGCTTAAGAAACGAATTGGTAAGGGGAAGAAGGTTCATACTGAGCTTCCAGGAGTGAACGATGAAGGAGAATTAAAGGTGGAACCCGTAGCCATACTAGACAGAAGACTTGCGAAGAAGGGAAACAGGCCAGCAGCAATGGTCCTTGTGCAGTGGAAGAACGGTGATATATCAGAGGCCACTTGGGAGTGTTGGGAAGACATTCTCAAGAAATTTCCTTCCTTTAATCCTTAAGGACAAGGATTGTTTCAAGAATGGGGGAGTTGTCACAATGGGTTATAATAGGCGCGAGATTATAATTTAAATATCGATGTTATGCTGTTGTCTTAAGGCTATTGGGCTTTAGGCTATTTGGGCTGGATCTTGTGGGTCATTAGTATGAGTTTTATCCATGTACTATCGAGGTCCACTATAAATACACCTCAACATTGTACTCAGGACTCATGAATGAAATTACCAACAACTTAGTGGTGACATATGTCTTCCATTGAAGCACTGATGATAGACTTGCAGGCATCCAGTTTTTACAAGGAATCACACTTGAGCACTTGAGTTTAGATGAAGAGTTTGGTACTGATGGGACATGGCGGTCATGTGCACATATATACATACACATGCCCTAGACGACCATGCACATGGTTTTTCCGTCCTTCTGAAGAGCAAGAAACTGGAGTCCTGGATCTTATTAGGCTTCATATTGTATAACAAGTAAGAATATTAAATGTTAGTGTTCTTTAAGTTTTAGATGTGAGGAGAACATAGTGTCAGGCATTTCTAGTAAGTATATTATTAAGATTTTCTTGGCTGGGAATATTTGTTCATTCAAACAGTTATTGGGCTCACCTTGGGGCTAAGCAAAGTTTCAATACAATAAACAGTTCACTTGCAGCCTTGTCTTTCCACCTGACATAGCAAGAATATTGACTGATTTGTTTCAAAGTATGCAGGCAAGAAACAGATCTCTGACTCACTATAAATATGTATTGGAATTTTAGGCGTGTACAGTGAAATGCCCCCATGGCACTGATTGGTCAAGGTCTCAAGGATATCCAGCTCGGCTTCTGCGAGGATTCTGATCGGGTATAAAAAGCTCACGAGGTTAAAACATTGCTATGAGTAGACTAGCATGGTGTTTCCATCATGTGGACCATTCGGCAATAATGCGAGGAAAGAAAAAAATGTAGTACCATTTTGAACATGGTGAGGAGAAATGCTCGCAAATTAAGTGTAATATTAGTAGTATTAATTGTAAGTCTTTTGTGAGTGTTAGTAATGAAAAGTTTTATGAGAACGATTGTCATGAGACTGATATTGATGAAGATGGAACAGTATAGTTGTATCAAGCAATCAAAATGCAATGCAATTGTTGTATCAAACCATTCAAATTCTCCGGAAGTAATAATTATTTTGCCAATAAATCATGATCACAGGTAGCAATAGATAACCACCATTCTGGACTAAGGCACGAGTCATCTAGAATTCTAGATATAACAAAGATATTTTGCATTTCTGAAATTTAACCCTACAGAAAATTACACCCTTTTGAAAATCCATTCGTCATATATGGGTAATATACATGTCATAAGTACTTAAAGATGAAAATCAAGCAGAATCACTACTATTTCAGTATGGTGAGAATTATCGATGTTACGAATACATAACAGAACTCCCATCTATCAAGGATCAACTCATGAAAACTGGTGGTTGACAGCGGAATAGTTCTCTCAAGGATCAACTCATGAAAACTGGTAGTAACATGCCACATTAGGACTTACCTGTCTGCAGAATATTCCTAAACAAAAACAAATTCAAATTTAAAATTTTTTTTGCTAAATATTCAAATTTAAAATTTATACATGCTGATATGGCTGTTGTCGGCATGGTTCCAGACTTCCAGTTTGAGCACTAAAACATCTGATTTTTTTGCTTCAGAATCTTGCACAAAATTATGTAAGCACTACCAACTGAAAATGCTTACCTTATGTTTTAACAAATCTTTGAAGCTGAAAATGGGTAATAAAACATGATACCTGATTTTTAATAACTACCAAAAAAATATGCTCATCACAATAAAGGAGACGTGCATGAAATTATTTTATTCATATACCTAACATAAAGGGATTGTTTTAGTGAAAACAATCCTTAGAGAGAACTGAAAGATAATCTCATTCATGGATGGCAAAGCCAAATCCACTTCTTGCTTTCCTAAATGTTAAATAAAGATAAACCTAATTACTACAGCAGTACCACCTTCCCTCCCAACCTGCCTTTAAATACGAGGTATGTTCTAGCATAAAATATATGACCTCCAATATTTTACTCATACATTTTCTATACTTACTTTAACAGAGGCAGCAATGGCGAGTATTACTTACTTCTTGGTGATGGTGTTCGTAATGTTGGTGGCCATGGAGGCAGGCGAGGCGAACAGCTTTGATTGTGAAGGACCTGAGAGAAAGCAAGCATCGGCCATGTGTCGTGCGTTTATCACAAGTCGTCAACTTCAAGAGCCATCCGGTGCGTGCTGCATGGCCTATAGATTATTAGTTAAAACAGCCAAAACTACATCTGAAAGGAGACAACTTTGTTCTTGCGTCCAGACACGTGATAGACTTAATGATGTACCAGTAAATATAGCAAATCTTGATTCTCTCCAGGAGAAATGCGGACTTCCTTTTAGATACTCGGGTAGTCCTGATTTCGACTGCAATACGTAAGTTTATCAATTCCTTCTCGCATTAAATTCTCTTGCATAACACTAGTTCTGCTAAGCATAATCATCAGTGTACTAACAATATGCTTTTCTTTATCGTTTTCTAAATCACACATGTACTGTATGTGCAGTGTAAACTGAGGTGCGCTGAAAGAACAAGCAGAGCAGAGGAGAAATACCAATATATATCAAAAATCTGTTCTAGTGAAAAAACAAATAATATGTATCGCTTGAATAAGTACATCCGAGATTCAACCTACTGTAATAGTTGAATTTTCAGTTTTTCTTTCCACTTATATTATGATTTTCAATAAGAGTTTGTACCCAAAATTGAGTGAATTATTACTCAATTTTGTGACATTAATGTTATACTTTAAACTGCAATACTAGTGTTCTCAATGTTATAAGAATTATATGAATAGATAGATAACTAAAAGAGTTTTACTCTTCTCTTCCATAATTTTCTTCAAGTTTAAACATATTAACATTACCGCAATCTGTCATGTCCAAAAAAACAAACTGTTAGCAGATGTAATAATTTGCTTACATTAAGAATCACCGCCAACAGGTCAGTAATTAAGCATTCATTAAAACGTTGCCTGTTAAAGTAATCGAGTTCATCTTTAAATCATGACTACATGTTAACAGGGTATGAGATTCTGTGAATGTGTTAATACAATCAGAATGACATTCAGAGTAATGATAATTATATGAGTATTAAATCACGACTACATTTTAACAGTGTATGAGATTATGGCCCTGTTTGGACGTTAGTTTTTTGGCAAAAAAATAGTTTTTTTAACCAAATTAAAGGTTTGACCAAATAAAACCTCTAATACTAGTGTTTGGTAGTTAGCTTTTTAAAATAGCTGTTTGGTCTTTTTAAAATAGCTGTTTAATCTCAAAAAGCTAATTTTGAAAAAGCAACTAGGAGGAGCTTTTTCAACTTATATATACAAAAAGTTAATTGAAAAAGTTACTTGCCAAACAGTTTTGTTCAAAACAGCTAAATTCAATCAGTTAGTCAAAACAGCTAAATTCAATCAGTTAGTCAAAACAGCTAATTCAAACCGCTACAGCTAACAGCTAATTGCCAAACAGGGTGTATGTGAATATGTTAATACAAGCAGAATGACATTCAGAGCAATGATAATTATATGAGTTTGGTTTATATAATATCATTTGATCACCGTGTACATGTGTATTTTTATAGAGATTATACTCAAGTTTAATGCACTGATTATATGAGCAAAGAATGGTACATCAGATATTGAGATAGTAGTGAGTGCTCTTCTCAACCCTCTGGTGAAGAGCAATTTAAGTTGAGATAGTAGTGAGTGCTCTTCTCAACCCTCTGGTGAAGAGCAATTTAAGTTAGAAAACGTGAATACCAGAATAAGAAAGCAAATTTTACACTTGAGATAGTTGAGAAAACTGAATTTAGCATCACTTGTCACACTGAACTCTACTATATATATGTTTTCAATGTAAGTTTTAATTTTTTCATTTGTTTATAATATACCTAAGTTTCGTACATTTATAAATAAAAGACATTTTCTTCCGCAAGAAACTAGGTTTGGATTTCTCAACTTGTGATTTCTGACATGAGTATCCACTAATTGTTTTCATTATAATACATCTATTTCACATTATCCAAGCAATTATAGGCCATATAATATACTAATGTTGTTTAAATGGGAGTTCTTCATTTCTGGAACAACATTAGTTAATTTAGCCTTTTCTTAAAAAAGGACTTCCATTGAGGTCAATCATTGTAATTAGTTTAATAAATAATGACATGCTCATAATTGTAAGCTGTTCTATATCGGAGATATGTACGTAAAATCTTGTTAGTTATAGGCTCAACTTAGTTGTCGAATCTGCTTCATTTTTAATCTCGTCGAAGTGGAGAACTTGCAACCAAATGCGGAACAAGGTTAAGGCTGCAGACGCTGGGATCTTCCCGATACGCTACTACACTGGTATGACTACAAGTGTACCACCAGATGCACAACTGAGTCTAGAAAATGGAGGTAATCCTTTTTTAGTTTGTTCTCCAGTTCTCCTAAGATTATCAGAGCAAAACTAACAAAAGGGATCACCATTCACCTGAATTGTAAAAGTTAGAAAACAACCTGGGATTTTTTTTAAATTACAAACTTTAAAGTTTGTGCGATCAAAGTAACCCCCTCAAACAAAATTACACAAGAACTGAAACTACTAGAACTTTGAGTAGAAAGCAAGCAAAACCAACCAAAATAAGAAAAAGGGGACAAAAGCTCAACCTTTTGGTATATTTCCAATGTCAAGCAAGCATATATGCCTCTACTACAAACACAGCAAACCCATTAAAATGGGTTCATATCCCACAACCCTTTTTTCTGTCTTTAACATTTCTTCATGTACACATCTGATAACTTTAGTACTACTAAGTGTAAAGTGAAGTGCTTGGGAATCATGTTATCCGACCATCTTCCCTGTACTTAATAATTGTATTCTATATATATCCTACGATTATATAAACCCTTTTTGTTGTCTCATCACCAGTGCTGTGGTGTGGTGTTGCAGGTTGCTCATTAGCTTATGAAATTATCTTGATTTTCTTGATATCAAGTCATGGAAATAAGAAGTCTACTTCATATTGGAGTGTGCATTTCAGTACTCTGCCTCTGTTTTACTGCTTTCTTAACTTGCTGTGGTAAAGCTTTCCTTTCTCTCTCCTTTTCTGTTGTATATGTCATTGCATTTTACTGCATTCATACTTGGTTTCTGGGTTTAAATGAAAGTTCAAATTCTTACAAAAATGTAACTTGCTGATATTTGTAATGACACAAACTTGGGGCATCATGTATTATTCTGCACATGCCTATTGTATAAATCCTTGTAGTTATGCAGCACACATAAGTTGTATAACATTTACTTATAGTGTCATTTGATTTGCATGATATATTCGATTGCAGCACACATAAGTTGTATAACATTTACTTATAGTGTCATTTGATTTGCATGATATATTCGATTGGGAATAAATTTTGGATCAGAATTACAACTTCAAACAGCACTCAGCACATTAAAACATTCTTATACAAGAGACTTGCAAATTCGTCAAATACAAGTGCATCAGTCATACAAATAATGCTCATATCTCTGTTTAGCAGATGCAAGAAAGACAACACATTTATTCAGACCTCTCACAACTTCAAGAAGCTTGTCACCCAAAAAGTTGAAAGTAGTGGAGCACTTAGACATTGCTATTCCAGTGGATTCGACAAACACTGAACCTTATGGTGTAAACTCACCCTTCTCTCTTCCACCTTTTGAGTCTCTTTCACCAATGCCATTGCCTGAAAATACACCGCCGTTCTGCGAAAACCCTCCTTCCACCACACTACCACCTCCTTCCTCTGTAGACCCAGTCCCTGCAGGAAGTAACACACCTTCTTCCCCGCCTCCACCAACTGAAGGAGAACCTTCCCCCACAACATCCTCACCACAACTACCACCTTATGTTTCTCCTCCACTATTACCCATAACAAATCCTCCCCAAAGCCCAGATGTCCCATCAATATACATCCCCAGCCCAGATATCACAAATCCAAGCCCCTCAATTTACATCCCCAGCCCAGATGTTACATACCCGAGCCCATCAACTTACATCCCCAGCCCAGATGTCACAAATCCGAGCCCATCAACTTACATCCCAAGCCCAGATGTCACAAATCCGAGCCCATCAACTTACATCCCAAGCCCATCCACTTATATCCCGAGTCCATCTGGGTACACACCCGTTCCCCCTGTCGACATTCCGAGCCCAACAACGCCAGGTCTCAATCCACCTTTCTATGAGCCCAGCCCACCAAGTTCTGGAACTAGCCCACCTTCAGATATTCCATCTCCCGACATATCTATCCCAAGCCCACCTATATTCCAACCACCCGTCGTGTATCCACAACCTCCTCCTCACCGTAGTGGGTCAGGCACGGCCCTTTGGTGCGTTGCAAAACCAGCAGTCCCGGACCCAATTATTCAAGAAGCTATGAACTATGCTTGTGGTTCAGGTGCAGACTGTGATTCACTTCAGCCCAGTGGGGCATGCTTTAAGCCCAACACATTACTGGCCCATGCTTCTTATGCTTTCAATAGCTATTGGCAAAGATCTAAAGTAGCAGGAGGCACTTGTGAATTTGGAGGAACAGCAATTTTGGTCACTGTAGATCCCAGTAAGTAACCTCTGAATCTAATAATTTGATATATAATGTTGCACTTTTATCTCCATGTGTGTGTGATTGTTAATAGTTATATTCTTCTTTCATTTCTTTGCAGGTTATGATGGTTGCCATTTCACCTACTTCTGATAATAAAGGATATACATATGCATCATATAATGTCATTATAGAGATCACATAATAATAGTTTCCTCCTATTTTGCCTGTTCACTTTACAAAGCAAACAAGCATAGAGCATCAAGCTCAAGTAAATCCGGGTAGGAAAGACGCTTCCTTACAAGCATTGGACTGCTCATCTATCAAGAATTTTGTAATTTATTTAACAAGATTACAAGTCTAATGTATTAGTAGACCCTGATGGATTTTGTAATTAGTATGTGGGTTAGGCTTTTATGTATTGGGAATCCTTCTTCCGTGAACAGGCTATAAGCTTCAATGTAACAAAAACATTATATAATGTCATATTTAGCTGGTGGAAAGGAGGGGCAACTTGAAATAAAATTGTCTTCGCAATAGTTAAAGTTATACGAACTCTGAGGGTGAAAATAAATATAATAATTTCAGCTAATCTAATCGATAATTTATCATACTACACATACAATATATTGAATAGTTCACCTTAACTATGCCTATGTTACAGTAACATATATTTATGATTGATTCACATAATGTCTAATAGACACAAGTATTATACATGAATATCATTCCATATACTCTTGTTTACTAGAAGAAAAAAAAGTTCTTTTAGTAACAAATTATACATGTAACAAAAGAAAAACACAACAGTTTATATAAATTTTGATCTACATGCAACCAACAGCAACACTGAGATAGTGAACAAAAAAGAAAAAGAAAAACCAGCAATACTGAGATAAGAAATCCTTTTCTCTTACCTTTGCAAGATGCATCACCAGCTAGATCCCTCCGGATGTCGTTGACCCTCCCTCATGCTCCTATTCTCCTCTCCCCATGTGCCCCCCCTTCCCCCACTCTGAGGCTCCTGTTACAGTTCGTGCTGTCAGTGACATTTTTTTGCAAATGATAAAAAAATGGATTTCTAATCTTGATGTTCGTTATATTTTCATAATAATTATAATCATGGTTTTTTTTTTGGCTAAATAAAAAAATATATTACTCCAAAAACAAGAGAACATCATCCAGGGGCATACCCCACGAAAAAGAGAAAGAAAAAGAGAAAGATCTCCACTAACATAATCATGCTATGTTAGCCTTTTAAGGAGTAAATTACATAGTGTTGGCTATACTTTACGCCGATTTTCAAAATAGTGGCCAAATTTTAAAATTCTCAAAACAGTGGCCAAGTTTCCTTCCCGCCTTTTAAAAAAATAGCTGCCGTCAACTCCCGTTAAGTCTTCGCTGTCAACTAGTATATTTAAAATATAAATTACAGAATGGTGGCTGTACTTTACACTTATTTTCAAAATAGTGATCAAACTTTTATAAATTGCTAACATCTCTTTTTGCCTTTTAAAAAAATGATTTTGTCAAATTACTACCCGTAATCACACTTTTATTACCACTAAAAACATATGATATCGCTAAATAAATAGATATAAACACAACTCCAATAATCATCAAAATTTTCAATTCTTCTAATTCAATTAAGTGCTCCGCTTTCATTTTTTTTCAACCTCCTCACATAAGATCACGAATCAAAACTTTAGGAAAAATATAGAGAAAAACATCAACCCATTGAAAAACTTATAACCAGTGTGATTGTGGGTGATTTGTTAATCGACGCCAAATATTAACATCAGTCCAGCTCTGCAACTCTTCCACACTAATTATATTAAAATTCAAAAAAAGTAGCCATTATTTTGAAAATAAGTGTAAAGTACAGCCACCATTCTGCAATTTACGTTTTAAATATATTAGTTAACTGCAAAGACTTAACGGGAGTTGACGGCAGCCATTTTTTTAAAAGCCGAAAAGTAAACTTGACCACTGTTTTGAAAATTTTAAAATTTGGCCATTATTTTGAAAATTAGTGTAAAATACGGCCACTACTATGTAATTTACTCCCTTTTAAGTACCAAAAATCCTTCTTACATAAGCGTGATATAAACATTATAATATATTATATCTAGCTGAAGGAATGGAATGCTTGGACTTGAAAATTGGTAACAAATTATTCTTATTATTGATACGAACTCTGTGGAATTGTATTTATTATGAATTTAGATATATAATTTACAGATTAAGTTACATCTTTCAAAAGGCTTCGGTAATTTGTTCACTATAAATGCTATCAAACATTACTCTCGCAATGTGCAATTAATATATCATATAAAAATACATCACATGAACGATTCTGTATTTCAGCTATCCCATGTTCATCACCTAAATAGATTTGCAGAAGATTAACAACCCCTCTTGGTTTTGGGTGTTTTTCTTTTGGTATTTTCTGTTCAATTAGCATATAATATATACTCAGCTGGGCATGTTTGGTTTGCTTTTTTATATGTATTAGCAATGATATAATCAGCAGCTCCTAACTATTCAGGCGTTGTGAAAATAACAAAACACCAACTTTTTGATGCAATTTATCAAGAAACTGGATATACACTTCTTACATCCCACAACGTTCAGAATAAAAGTATTTGAGAACTTTATAAGGACAAGTCAACTAATGTCTATGAAAATTGCTAGCTCTTTAAGACTGAATTGTGATAGGTAGTTGGGTCGGTATGCCTTGGGTATTTGGGTTGTCATCACTATATTGTTAGGATTCTACTAATAGTTTTGTATGTTAAGTCATAAGTACCAATTTGGTATTAATATATCTAATTATCAAAATGCAATATAAACCTGGAGAAAGGATCACCACGTTTGTACTTACAATTCGGGCAACTTCTTGGGGTTCTTTTTTCAACTTCTGGGAAGTAATAAATTGAGCTAAAATGGTCACTCTTTAGATCATGTGGTTGTGCATATGATTATAAAATTTTACAACATTACAATTAGAATTAATTCTTCAATTTGTCGGGTAATTAAAAGAAAACATCACAATCTTAACAAAGATGGCATTTTTACCCCATCAAATCATACTTAGTGTACTCAGAAGAACTCCTAGGTGTAAGATTAAGATATTAATTAATTTACAAATAATCATGAAATGAATTTGTTGGGCCATCAAGATATTCAAAGTGTTAAGTAACCATTTGCTCTAAAACCTTAAGGTGTCAGAGGAAGGCCCCAACAGGATCTTATAG
>PHNY01032247.1:690-17655 GCA_003724115.2 Anethum foeniculum | reverse complement strand
TTAAGTTTATAAAATTAATTATTAAAAGATTATAAAATAAATTATTTTATGGTTTATAAAGTAAACTTATAATTATTTATAAAATAAACTCATTTAAAGTTTATTAAATAAATAGATTAAAGTTTATTTATAAACTTTACTTTAAATAAACAAAACCAGGAGCCCTAGGTCAAGACACCTTGTGCATGGCACATGACTTTGCCAAACTGCAGTTCAGTACCCTGGACTTCTTCACCTTTACAAATAAGCAACCCAACTTTCCAAAGCTGCACTTTCAGGATAAACTTCATAAAATGTCTTCACTTTAGCCCTTCCTTAATTACAGCTCCTCACTTAATAGATTTTCTGAACAATAATATTTAGTTTCCCGTCACGGATCACTGACGCCTAGTGCAATTGGTCTGGTTCACAGACGACTAGTTTCGCTCTCAGGCCTTCATATTATTAGCAATCAAAACACTATTAAGTCTTCAACCATATCCAATCAGCCTCACTAAAATCCTTTAGGTCTTCACACTATTTATGAAAATTGCTTCAAACGACTTTAACCTTATTTCTCCGCTGCCTGATCATATTAATGAACTTCATACGGACTTCTGTTGACGAATCTTTCACTGCACTTCTCAGAACCACATGTTATACTAAATCTTCATTCTGTACTAATTTCCGTGGAACATAGTATTATTTGCAAGTCCTTGTTCTATGTTGAGTTATCCAAACCAACATTGTTGAGATAATAAATATTGTTTCAATCTTGCTCAACACTCTCACTCTGCTATTTCTACGTCATCTCCCTCCCTCCCTCTCCCCCACTCTCTCCCTCCCCCTCTCTCCCTCCCCCTCTCTCTCAAAACACCTAATTTTGATGTTTGGCTTACTAAAATTCTTGAACCATAGCTGTAGCAGCAGCAGTCATAACAAAAAAAAGCTCAGATGCGCCACCAAAGGAGGCCCAAGGCTCCAGCGTTTGAATGCCCAAAAAGATATTGATTACACTCCACTAGAGATTGATAAAACTAGTTTTAGAATTAATGGTACTTAAGATGAACTTTATAGTATTATTCAAAGTTTAGGTCTTTCTGGTATGATGATCTTGGCATTTCTCTTCGTGATTGGGAGGCTAGAAAGATCCACCTTCGGTGCTTGTCAGATGCTTCCGAGTTAAAAAGTTCTGAATTTTATTGTTTGGAGAGCAGGGTTAGTCCAAATATTGATAATTAGAGTCAATACTTTGGAATTAGTAGTAATGTAGATGATGATAAAGATGATGAAATTCAGCATGTTAATAAGATTAAGATGTTTTTGTCTGATGTTTCGCCCATTTCCGACGTAAAAAGTTTGGATTTTAATTGTTATGGGAGTAGATGAAATCAATTTCTTCTTAATCGAGCAACTTGATCTTGTCAAATAATGACCATTCATGCTCAATGACAACAATTTTGTAATTGTAATATTCTAAAATTTAAGACACTTACAAATACATCTATTACGAATATCATCTATCAGTTATCCGATATAAAATTGGAATCAAGTGCATCTAACAACTCAACATATACTTTTCGTTTAAATTACATGTACACAGTCAATTAACATGAGAGTTTAGATAATGCTCATGCCTCGCACGAGCTATAAAGCTAGTTTTAATTAATTAACCTTATTTTTCCTTAAAACCGTATAAAATCGCTCAAGTGGTAAAGGATGTTTCTTGTGGTCTTGGTTTCGGTAAGACAAATAAGTCTAAATATTAAAAAAAAATTACAATTATTTTTTCTCAGTTATTATTGTCATGACCTGCCTAGATATCTGGATCGAGTATGCTCAAATGATTATTAAAGTTCTTTATACCCGTTTGGAAATTTCAATTTTACTTGAACTATTAAATTTGATCAAATTATATGCTTGGATAATTAAAAAAAGTTTGAATCTTGAATTCTATTTGTAAATTTTGAAATTAAAAACACTCAAATACAAGTATCAAATTGAGAATTTGAAGCGAAAACTTAAATAATATTATTTAAACTTTATCATTTGAAATAAAATATATGTTTCCGAACTATTATCTTAGTTGACTACATTCTGAGTAATATATTATTACTTAGTGACTTTCTGCAAAATATTAAAATTGTTTAATTAAGTTCGTCAATTTAAAATTGAAAACTGACCAAAATACTGTATGTGTGTGTGTGTGTCTCAAATGGTCTAATTTCCATGTTTATGTTTTTATGACCCTTTTACTTCTTGCATGCATTTGCATGCATTTGCTTAAAACGCTTATACAACATGAAACCTAACATTACCTTAATACCTATAATATTGTATAATATTATTATTAACATAATACGGAAAATTGTAGTAATTATTATTATTGAAAATAAGAAACTTCTTTATGAGTGGTTAGAGTTACTTGGTATGTTGGTATATCTTGTGTTTCAAGACAATCTTGATATATTTAAGTATTGATTTGATAATAGAATAGGCGGAATCTTGAGAGCATATTTATCATGGTATCAGATCCTCAAAAACACTAGAGACTAAAAGTCAAACTTAACGATGAACGATCCATCAACAACCAATCCAATGACAATGATCAATCCAACAATGACGATCCAATGATTGTTTTTTGATGAAAAAAAACAACAACGACCAATGATCATTTCGTGATTGAAAACGACAAAGATGACAATGACCTGATGATTGTTTCTTGATTGAAAACGATAACGTCGATGATTTAAGAAAATGTTTGTCGATTGGAAACAACTATGACAACCCAATAATCGTTTCTCGATTGGAAACGATGACAACGACTTGCAAGGATGTTTCTCAATTGGAAATAACAACAACGACCGGTGATTGTTTTTCCATTAGAAACAACAATGATGACGACGACCCGAAGATCATTTCACGATTGGAAACGATAACAACGACGATGGTTTGAGATAATGTTTCTTGATTCGAAACAACGACGATGTCGTGATGATCGTTTCTCAATTGGAAATGATAACAGCGACTTACAAAAATGTTTCTTGATCGGAAACACGACGGGACGACTTTCAAGATTTTATTTAAATTTCTTATTACTTTAAAAACTCTCAATACTTACTATTTTGAGTTTTGTGAGTTTGAGGGGGATACGTAACATGTCATTATTAATGTAATAAGGAAAGTTGTCGTAATTATTATTATTGAAAATAGAAAACTTCTTTATGAGTGGTTGGAGTTACTTGGTATGGCTTGTACTTCAAGACAATCTTGATGTATTTAAGTCTTGATTTGATAATTGAATAGACAAAATCTTGAGAGCATATTTATCAAACATATAGATGATTTCTTTATTTTCTCTCTTTTAACATCTCCAAGCATGTTAGGTATAATGGTTGTCTAAAACTTAAATCAGATAAAATAATTAGTTAATATTAAATAAATTCTAGATATATTATCTAAAATAATTATGAAATTAATTAAATCAGATAAAATAATTGTAAAATTTAAGATAAATAGTAAATAATTTTTAAAAAACTAGATATATTATCCAAAATACTAGAATTCACAAATTTTCTTTTGGTTATAGTAGCGTTGAAGAAAAATTTGTAGAACTCAACAAAAGATAATATTTACTTTCTCGACATATTTAGAGGTATCTATTTGATATTTATATGACTTTGGTGATCAACATAATACCCCATTAAGATTAGTGAATGAAGTGATATATGGCATTCACTTTAGTGACCAATTTGATATTTAATTATTTAACCCTATAAAATACTATTTGGCTATAATATAGAGAATGAAAAAGTGTTTTATCTCCAATGTTTTCATCTATAGTTGTTGGCTATATTTTGAAATAGTATTTTATCATTATTAAGAAAAGGTAAATTATGAGATGGAAATGCAAGAAATCTAAAATATCAACTAAATATTTTAGAGAATTGTAGTGATTCTACAAATATAGTCAACCAAGTTGGGTTATGTAAAAAAATTAAATTAGCTAAGGACATGTAGTTGGAGATGGTGTTAATCCTAGTTATCTATAGGAGACTGTAGAAGGGGGTTGAATACAATTCCTGAAAAATCTTTTTGCAAGTGAAGAACTATTTTTGTGTTTTTAAGAATAATTTGACGAAAAAGAAAATCAAAAAAAAAACTTAAACAAGACAAAACAAGTTAAACGGTTTCAATTGGATATTAATGAATTCAATTGAAGGTGTTTTTATTTTCCTTGAATAATTCGAGTTGAGTAACTCAGCTGTTTTTACAATGTGGCTCTTTCTTTTTAGAAATGTACAATGAGCTCTAAGAGAAAGAATGAGTATCTACACGTACACTTCCTTTTCCACGTTGCTACTCTCTTATATATTAATAAGAGATGTTACATTTGTTACTATCTTGACAGATAAGACATTGCATAAGTAGTAACATTTGTAGTCGCGCCTATTCTTTTTGTTTGAGCAATTTAGGAAAGATTACATGACTCCATATTCCTGATCTAAACTTATTCAAATAAATCTTTGTCTGGATGTGTTCCATTCTCCAAGAAAATCATACTAAGTTCGTGTTTCTTGACTTAATTTCCAAGGTGCATGTGACTCTGCAGACTTTTCCTTGTTCTCCATAACAGGTAGTTATCAACTGCTTTCTCGAGGTTGACAGTGACATGTCCTTGCATCCATTAATCTCTTATATTCAAATCATTAGTTGAGTCTCTTATCATATTAGTTGAATCTTCATTTTACTTGTAAAAAATACAAGTCCTCATATATTTATAGTTATGACTCTTTTTTCTTCACATCTGTTGATAGTCTTCTTCTGATATCCATTAATTCCTTGTGACTTACATTTTTGTGACTCGATGGATAAGATTGACAGAATCACATTGCTGTGTTACAAATATCCCAACTGCAAAACTAATGTAGTAGGCTACCTAACCAACTGATATTTCATAAAATTAACATCAGTCGACCAGTTTACAGAATACAGATAAAATCTAGTCTAAGTGTTATCATGTTCATATGTACAATTCCTAACATATAGTAATTGTGTATATAGGGTTACTATATGTATTTCCACGTAAAATTTATATAAAGGGTTTGGAGGCATCGGAAATGCTCTCACCTACCAAAATTTCCTTTTCCGCATTCTTTGTTTAACCAAACTTTTCTTTTCTTTACATACACACAGGTTTATTTGACTGTAACTCTGCAGGTAGCCTCCTCAAACCAAATAGACGAATAAATCAATATCGAACTCTGGCGAAATCTTCAAAATATACTAAAACACATGGTATCCTAAAAATATGTCAATATTCTTTATATGTGTATGTATGTATATCTTAGTTGAAAATTATTTTGACCGTGGTAATAATGAAAATGAGTAGATTGAGATATTGAAATACATGATTTGATATTGATGAAAGTGATTTGAGTTTGACGATTAGAAGTGAAGAACTGTCGGTTTATGAAAAGTTAAAAATAATTAAACACCATGCGCAAGTGGATTATGTGTGGTCACTTTTTTTTTTAACAAAACAAAAGCAACTTTATTAAATAAAAAAATAACACAGCTGGGACAAACCCCCAACTGTCAATACAACCAGGTTGGAAAACAAATAACATACTAAGAATAATTAGATGATTTTTTTCCTGATCGTTTAACACACTGAATTTAAGAATTTTTGAAACTAAAAACGAAATCAAAGACTCACTTTATTCGCAAATGACAACTGCATAATCTCCTTTTACGCGATGCATATTCATGATAAAGGAAAATTAAAATAAAAATATAAGTTAAACAAGTTACGCATGTTTAAGATACGTCGTTAGCTACATACATGTTAAAAGTGCGTGGTCAATGGGTATTTTGTACCGCTCCACCCGCCGATTCACATTTTGGTATTAGTTCTCTCGGAAAGAAGGTCATCACCCTTTAAAATTTTTGTTGAGTTATTAGCTTTGTTAAAATCTTAAATGGACTGTGGACAGAAATAAATTGAATTATATTACTCTACATATTTAATACTTTTCTTCAATTTCAAATTCAATCTTTGGATGGAAAATGAATTAATATTACATATTACTCTTCTCTCATTTTTCTACATTAAATCATTTACGTATGTTGATTAGATTATTTAACTTTAAAGTAAATCCTTTTGCACATCCCACTCCCAAAGAACAACAAAATAAAAACTAATAACCATAAAATAAAAGTGTAAAAACGAAAGTTAAGGTACTCCCAACAAAATATAGTTAAGAAACTAGTGAAATTCTCATGAATTTTACCTAATTAATCAACTGCTAAGAGAACACCCAACAATTTAGGCCACTTGCCACTCTCTTATCTCCAATGTACAAAAATTTATATATCAGTAAGAAAATGCATGGCTAGCTTTAAATAAAATAAAATTTATTCTTGTAAATTCTGGTATATACATAGATTTGTTTGTACAATTAAGATTTACATTAGCTATACAATGACGAAAGAACATGTAAGGTCAAGAAGTACTGTCCAGGGCCCCTGGAAATATAACAATGGAGGAGATGCCTTGTCCTCCATTGTCCGAACTGTATCTATGAAATCAGGTTTTTTGTTTCGATATTTTTTTCGTAAAATAATGTTAGATTCTGCACTGTTTTTTTTTTTTTTTTTTATCATGCATCTGTTAGATTTCTTGAAAGATTTATATGGATTGTTTCATCTCATGCAGGTTTCAACAAGAATAGAACGATGAACGATGCGAGTCTCAAACGTGGGGAAGTAGGAGTTCCTGCTGAGATTTTCACATTCCGAGAACTTGCTGCAGCAACGCAAAACTTTAATCAAGAAATGCTAATAGGTGAGGGAGGTTTCGGGAGGGTGTACAAAGGACAGCTCAAGGACAATAATCAAGTCTGTTAGCTTTTCCTATTATCTGCATTTGTGTTTGTGTTTGTATTTCAAAGTGCAACTTGGTCTCATTTTTTGGTTAATATGTCCTTCAGATTGTTGCGATAAAACAACTTGATCACAAAGGGGAAGAACGTTTATGTCAAAAAAAGGTGGAAGGAAATATAGAGTTTTTGGATGAAGTTGCGGCACTAAGTCATGCTCGGCACCCAAACCTTGTCAATCTAATTGGTTATTGTGCTGATGGCCGCCAAAAATTGTTGGTAAATGAATATGTTTCTAACGGATCGTTGCAAGATTGCCTTTTCAGTAAGTGGTTAATCAGATCCGATTAGGTTAACACAGATCTTACCATAAGTGAAGTTTAAGGATAAGTTTCAAAAGTATAACTACTTCTAAGTTTGTTTCTTTTGTTTTCAGATGTTTCTGCAGAAAAACCGCCACTTGACTGGTCTGCGAGGATGAAAATAGCTCAAGGAGCAGCTCAAGGTTTAGAGTATTTACATGATACTGCCAGCCCTCCAATTATATATGGCGGCTTAAAATCATCAAACATTTTGTTAGACGATGAATTTAATGCTAAGCTATCTGATTTTGGGATCTTGAAGTTAGCTCTACATAAGAATGAAAAAGATAACAGGTTCATGACGGTGATGGAAACATATGGACATTGTGCACCAGAGTATGCAGAAACCGGTCAGCCAACAGCAAAGTCAGATGTCTATAACTTCGGAGTTCTGTTGCTTGAAATCTTATCAGGACGAAGAGCTATCGATACAACAAGACCAACTGAGGAACAGCATTTAGTCACTTGGGTAGGTATATATAACCGTTAAGCCCTTGAAAATGTGGCTTTGCTTTTGCTTTTGATCATACTTCTCAAATGCTCACATATCAAAGATTGAGCAACAACAATTTGGCCCCCATATATTTACAGATCAACACCAGAACCCCCAATGTTTTGGCATTTACCTTTTTAATCTTAAATTTTAATTGTTGAACAATTAAAACTCTATAGCCGGGGACTTGACTCTTGATCAGGCATCGATCGATTAAGAAGTCAGGATGTTCCAATGATTGAAATTTAAGCTCAATCAAGATGTTCAACTGATTGAAATTTAAGGTTTAAAGAGTAATTGTCTTAATGTTGGGAGCAGATATCAGGGTGAAACTGTCATTAAGCTATGAAGATTTAAACTAATATTCTTGTATGGATTTGCAGGCACAGCCAATATTTAATGACAGGAAAAAGTTTCACCTAATGGCTGATCCTTTGCTTGAAGATAAATATCCAGTCAAGGGTCTTTACCAAGCTATAGCTATAGCAGCCATGTGTTTACAAGAAGAAGCTAGTACCAGACCTTTGATTTCGGATGTAGCCACTGCTTTGGAGTACTTGCTCTGTGAGAATTTCGAAACCAATGACATGTACATGACGGATAATGAACTAGCAAAGGAATTCGGATATCAAGAAGATGACGATACTTCAACAAAGGAACAAGCTAGTACATCTACTAATTACCAATAACAATGTAGAAAACATTTGTGACAATAAAGAACATATATAATTCAATCGTTAAAACGCTTTATAAGTCCTGAGCTTGAAGGTTCTTGTACTTGAAGTTAGAAACTCCATGTATATCTGCAACTTCAACAACTGAGCAATTTCCGGGTAGGCGAAAACTTCTGATCTTTTGTTTTCTCCTTGTCAGGAAGTGAAGATTAAGGCATGAGTAATCTTCACTCTTAGAACCATCTTTTTTCCCGTTCTGGCAAAATTTGACTCGTCGAAAATACTCCATCTCCTTCTTTACAAGTGATCCTACTGTCCCTTTGGTGCCTACCTCAGTCGGAGCTGATGAGCTCATTTTTAAGTTCAACCAACTTGACTTGATAGAATTTGTTAATTACAAAAACACACATAAGAGACTACTGTGTGTGTGTGTGATCCTATGCTCTGAGTGTTTTTTATGGGGATTGCTTTGCTTATATTTTACACCAACTTCTCCTTTTTGTTGTGTTTAGTAATATTAATTCTAAATCATCATAATAGGGCACTTGGGGTCATGTAATTATAATCTTTATACTAGTGGCTATAATTATGGCAATTGACAATGCATGCTTCATTGAATACAAAATGGGGTAAATTCCATTTCATGCCTGAAGTAATGACAACTCACAGAATATTTCAAGTCCATATTTGTTACCAGCTAAAAACAGTGTTCAGTAAATATATCACAAATGTTATTTATTCAAAGTTGAATAAGTTGCTTTCAAGATAGAACAAACCTACAGTTTATAGATTTTGCTGAAAACATTTTAAATTATATTTTCTTCTTTTATATGAATTGATCAATTGAAGCTTCAGTTCTATCCTTGCGCATATATAGAATCAACACATAAAACTGAAGTAAAAAGAAAAAGAAAACAGAGAAACAAGAATAACAGACTAGAGCAACAGAGTATGTAGCCAAGATAATTCATGTATAATTAGGGAAGGAACTATCATTGAATTTATTTCCGAAAAAACTAATCTAGAAATGACTTTATTTAGTATAGGAAGTTTCCTCGAAAAAACTGTATGGGAGTTCCCGAATGCTGTTTCTTTAAGCAACTATCATATGATTATCACAAAAACTACTTCCATGATGTCCTCAAGTTGTCCCCGCTGATCTAACTCCAGATACATGTTGATCAAAAGCAAAGAACACTTTTACTTTCCTTAAACCTATTTTTTTGCAGGGAAATTGCTTGCATCTCTTTTATCATCTAGGTAAAGTAACAACTCGAACTTTCAGCTTTTTCACTGCTTTGCCTGCTCAAAACAATTGCACAATCTTGTCAATTTGCATATCACCTGCGAAATAATTAAATACACCAATCCACATCTATGTAGTCGTATCAAAAAATACACGGAAGTACTTATATAAACATACATATATACACATAAACCAGTTCTAATGTCACGAAAGTAGCAATTTTACTAGAGAACAAATCTCACCCTGTTGATTGGGTACCACCTACTAGAGGCGTTGACTAGAAATGCAAGTGGGGCTTTACTTAAAAAGCTTGTAAGAAGCAGTAGCTTCGGATGTAAATTCATGTTCAACTAGCTATCATCTACGGAAAACAGTATACAGACATTTATGCTTGAAACAATGGGGAAAGTGTATTGAAATTTATAAACATGTAGGAAACTATTACATGAAACAAATCATCAAAATTTCATCTGGCTACCTAACTTTCCTGTCAGAAGAAACTAGTAAAATATCTACTCAATCAAATTTATACCAGCAAATTGCTCTAAAAGTTAACCGAAGACTGTAGAATTCGAATACAATAAAGTTGTATACTTGAAATGCACGTGCCATGCCAATGCATGGTTACAGGACATTTGTCGAGCAGTTATAACATGGCATATATTATAGATCAATTAGAACAATGTAAATTATCTTCTGTAATAAGGACCTCCATAAATAAAAAGATTCACTTCAGAGGGCATATGCATATAGCCGTTTTCATTTGAAAGAGGAAGGCAAAACTGATGCAAGCAATCTACTCATCAAGAAAGTGATCCCAACATAAACATATAAAAATTCTAAAAAATAAGTCAGAGCTAGAGAAAATGAGAGAATGATACACTTAACAAAATCTTAGATGTATATTCCCCGATAACTAGAGTGGTAAGTGGTAGCGAAGGCATAAACTCACATGTGTATTCCCACTATGTAATGCTAGCAGCATAGGAGTACCAAATATTCCACTAAAAATTAAAAAATAATATATAAGTTTAGGACTCTGTTTGATTGACATTACATCAATCCTTAGCCAACAACTTTTGTACTGATGACTGCTTTTGGAGTTGTTCCATATTATGTAGATGATTGATACTATTCTTAGTGCTTGCATAGCCTACATTTCAAGAAGTGGATATTCATTCTTTTGTATTGACTGTAGTTTACAGCTGAGGAAAGCAAGAAGAACTAAACGATAGTTTACACTGGTAAACTTTGTGCAACTCAATAGAAGGCTTACAGCTTATCTGTAAAAATACCAGTTTTGCATTTTACACATGTACTTTGTTTCTTTAAGCACCTCTATTTACCTTTGCTAATAAAACAGCCAAAAAGGGACAAAAAAATGACCCACATAGCGTTCTCCGTTTTGACAGCTTGCTAAAATATCAACAGCAACCATAACAGATTAAACTCGTGACACATTACTGATTCCCTAAAAAATCCCTGTATCTAGATTTATCTAATTGATTCCTGATCTAGAATATGTACAAAAAACGATTGTACTATTCTTATGACCTATGTGATAACAGTTAAACTGGATGTTGATTAAATATTAAAACATGGTGGCACACCTATTCAAGGTTGTATTATGGGGTTTCATTTATGCTAAGTGATTGTATTACATTCTACTTGCACATATAATTTATTTGATAGAATGAGAAACGGGAGCAGAGAATGTACATTCAATGCAACATCCCTGTACCTTAAAAACTTTGTTTCTTGCTAATGAGTGCAAATATAGATGCCACACATGTGACTTAACAGTGTACATCATTGTTTTATAGCATGATATGCAGTCTATAGTGTTATCGGTCAACTTATTTAATGGCATTTCATTAAAAAGATAAATCACAAAAGTCATGGTTTGTTAATTTCTTACATATAATCTTGGTCTCGAAAGATATTGAAAAGCATTATGAAAAATTGAGCTAGAAAAAACGTAAAAAATCGTACCTGTGAATAAAGGAAGGTCCCAGCTATAGCTATAGCAGCTCCAAGGGCATTAACAGGTTGGACAGGGTTTCGGAAGATAATGATGGAGGAAACTATGACTGATATCCGTTTCATTGTATTTCCTACGCTAAAAGTCAAGGGAGAGATCTGATCCAGAGACATGTACGACACCTGGTTATACAAGTGATAGAAGACACTTTGGGCAACCACCCACCTGATTGTTCAATAAAAAGGAAGTCCTTCAGTCATTAATGGATATGAAGAGAAACCGAAATAAAATTTTTTATATATTTATTCACCTCTATTTTAATTAGATTAGTAAGTAGGTTGCCTACTACCTAGAGGTGCACTGAGGCATCAGCTAGATAGTTTAGGCCCTCTGTCAGTTAGGAATGTTTAATCTTCTTAGAACGTTTTAGTTAAAATAACATTTTTTGACAGTACGACTTGTTGAACAACCTTTCAGAAAAGAAGTTCAAAAATGTAAGTTAAGTTCAAGATATGAGAACACTAATAATAGATATCAGTCGATGGGAAGGTATATATACTAAGTGATAATATTTCTATACAACCAATATTGCATCTTTGAAGCTGAACTGTCACAATAAAGTGTCTTAGGGCGGATCTGCAAGTGCAAATAACTAAAGTGCGACGGCAATCACTTTCCTATATCAAGTTACAGGTACTAGCAAGTAATTTTTATTTTCTTTTAAAATCAAATATTAAAAGTAAAACATAAAAACAAGCTGCTTCTATAATTCTGAACGAAGTATGAAGCAATGCAGATGGCAAACCAAATTGTTAAAATGCCTTCATAAACATTGATCAATACTTCACAAAGATTTTGGTGTCAAGTAAATGCATATAGTTTCAGTCAGTTATTGATCGATATTCTGGAAAAATATGAACTTGATGATTCTTATAAGGCCAAAATTCAAACTTATTTTAGACTCACCCGAGTAATATGACCACAAATACATTGTCAAAGTAATTTTCCCATTTCTCTTTGTCACTGACCAGATTGCCATTCACATAATAGAACTTTATATTCACTTGTTAGTTCTGTTTCCATTGGAACATCTGTACATGCTTAAAACTAAGACACAAATTTCATCTGATTTCACATATATCGACTAAAACCAATAGACAAGCAAAAGTAGAAGGCAGGAGAAAGGCGTATGGAAATCCACATGTCTAAAGTTTTAGTTGTTACCATACGAAATTTGGCCCGATCTGAGATATAGCCGTTTGCCAGCCAGCTGCCCACATTTGAGGGCCCTCCACGGCGATCGCAAAAGGTGCTACGATAAGTAAAGATAACATAGACAAACAAGCGTAATAGTTCATCCCACTGACGGATTTTCCCTTCATTCCCTTCTTTGAAAAAATGTTGCGGAAGACAAAAAACAAATTTGATATCATCGCGCCCATAAAACCTAATCAACAATTAAAGATTAACAATGAAACCATAACATCCTCATGTCCATGATCCATCAAGAAATTATGATATGCCAAAACCTTTACATATCCTATAAACTTCATTGAAGTAAAAATAATTCAAGTTTCCAAATTTTCTCACCAGTCATGTTAAAATTAAGCTCAGTTGCAGCTGACAGCGCACAACCACCAATAATTGGCAAAAGGGACAAATAGACCGGCAAGGGGAAACTTTCTCCAAGTATAAACCTCGAAACCAACACACTAAAAGCTGGTTCACCACTCTTGATAATGTGAGTAAACGAAACTGCAACCTTTGACATACTAACAGTAGCTGCCACATGTCCAATCGTATGCGCCAACGCAACCTAATATACAAAACAAAACACTAAATTCACAAAACACAAAACCCACAAATAAACAAAACTAGGGCCCTTATGGATCATGGGATATGAAACCGGTTAACGGGAATGGAAACGAATTGTACAACAAAAATGTAAACCGGGTTCAAATTTCATGATCCAAACGCCCCCTATATACATTTTTCTTACAGGAAAAAGAGTCTTCCAGAACTCAAGATCAGTCTTAGGAGCTTCAGCAATCCTAGCAGCCCAAGAAACCAACATAATCAAAGAACCCGCCGCAAGCGAAAGAGTTGATGTAAGCCAAGGGTAAGGAAATGCATTCAAAACCTTCTTATTATACACATTAAACACCACATTCAAAGCCCACCAAGTAGCAAAATAAACACTAATTTTCACCTTCTGAGCAGCCTCAGAAGGACCCACTTGAGCAGGCAAATCAATGTTCAAAGGCTTAGAATGTTCAGCTTCATAAGCCTTACACTCAAAACCACCCTTTTTCAACCCATATAAAGAACCACATTCCAACCCAGAAACCAAATTTAAACCCTTTTCACCAAACCCTCTAGAATTCAACAAATTAAAATGGTTTTGCAACACAAATTTAGGGTTTTTAACCAAACCCCATTTGGGTATTACTTGAAAAGAGGGGTTTAAATTTGAATGCACCAAAGATGAAATCATAGTGTGTTTTGATAAAGAAAGAGATGAAATCAAATGGGTTATAACCAAAATGAAAAATGGGGTTATGAGAAAACAAAGAAAAACATTGAAATTGTAAGAATGGTTAGTACTAGTTCTAAGCTGGCAATTGTAGAATACAAAACAACTAAGGAGAGGATATTCAGTGGAATTGTCCAAATGGGTCGACGGATTAAACAAGAAATGACAAGTAACTAGAGAGAATGCATTGGAATTAACGATGTAGAATGAAGATCAAATTTATGGGATTTTGTTTAAAAGCGGCGGTGTGAAGTGGAGTGTCATGCATAGGGAAAGGTGACTAGCAAAGGGCAATACAATGGACCAAAATAGTGAGCTGTATTTTTTTTCTAACAATAAGCTATGTTTTGCGGCGGTAATATAGTAATATTTTAAAAAAATTATTAAATAGGGTTATTTTCCCATCTTAAAAAGTACTTTACAAATATATTCTATTTTTAATTGTAAATACATATATATCCCAAATCAAGTATCTTTTCTAATTTAAATTTAATCATGGTTAACTAAATTACTAAATATGTTTAAAAGACTTTTTTATCCCTACCTTACATGCTGATTCTAGTATTTGTATTTCCTAATTCATGAACGCTGGGCAACCTACTCTTGTTTGGGTGCTGAAGCCTTTTTTTTTTTTAATGCAAACTGAAATATATAGTGACAAGGTTTATAACTTAAGATAAAATTGAAAAGTTATAAACTTCATATTACTTCAAAAAAGCTGGGAGCTATACATAAATTAGGTTGGTGGCTAACACAACCAGTTTCGTGGTTAGGTTGGTGGCTAACACAACCAGTTTCGTGGTGAATCTGAACCTAAGCTTCGTTTAATCAGTAATCACACATTTGACAATAGTGATGGATGGAGAACAGTAATACATTGTATCATTCAGCTGCATGAGCTTGATACATGTGTACCAAATAACTAACCAATATGAATTTTAGATCCCACATTAACAACATTTGCATGGTAAATTAGCTTAATTTGCAAAATGAAAATTTCATATCTTTTTGTTGTTCACCAAAAAATCCTAATTCATTTTCTATTTCTTCCTCTGTTTGCAGATGTCAATTACACCAGAACACTGAGGGATTTTCTAGTAATATTTAGTAAGTAAATAAATAAATAAATATATTATAACTCAAATACATAGATAATGGTTATATATGAGTCAAAACTTAACCATAGGACATATTAATAATTTTTGAATAAAATGGGATATATTTATAAAGAGGCATATTAATTTGGGACATATTATACAAATTCCCTATTAAATATGACGACACAACAACTTCTTAATATATCTATATTTAATATAAAATAATAAACATAAACTACTTAAATTTAAATATTAATTCATAATTAAATAGTCTCAATAATGAAACAAATCTCTAAAACTAACTAATTCATAACATCTTTCGTTCTTTCCGGACAAAATGTTGCGCTATAAAATCATAAAATCAGCCAACCATTGTAAAATCATAAAACCAATCAAATAATAACATACACTTAAAAACTTAACAAAACAAATAGTGACAAACTATAATAATATGTGAAATAAAGTTGAAACGCAAGTGCTAAGAAAGTAACAAACATAAATTATTTAAATTTAAATATCAAATAAAACCTTTATAGTTAAATAGCATCAATAATAAAACGAACCTCTAAAACTTACCGATCCAAAACATCCTCCGTTCTTCCCGGTTAAAGACTATATTCTAAGATCATAAAATTAATCAAGCATTCTAAAATTATAAAATCAATCAAATAATAACATATACTTAAATGCTTAACAAAGCAAATAGTGACAAAACTATAATAAGCCTGAATAATAAAACAAAACTATAAAATTAACCGTTCCATAACATCCTTAATTCTACGCGGTCAAAAGGATGTATTCGAATAACAAAATTAATCAAGCATTCCAAAATCAAAAAATCAATAAAATAATAACACATATAGTTAAAGGAAAACCAAGAGTGAAGCTAAAACGTAATTTCAGGTAATGTGTTTAGAACTGTGTCCGACGTAATTTTGAAAAAAAAAGGGTGAGTTCCTTTATACCGATTCTGACTTATCTTATCAGCTATAATTTAGGTAATTGAAGTTTATCTATGAGATAGAATATGATTCTGACTTATCTTATCCGCTATAATTTTATAAGAGATATGAATTTTCTTTCTTGTAGAATTTTATGACTTGGTGATAAGGGCATTTTAGTAAATGCACTTTCTTTACATTTTAGGTGCCAAAACTATTTGAAAGGTTGTTACTTCTGTTATAGATTTAGTGGCAGGAAAATTGTATAAAAGAGACATTGAAGTTGTAATTTGGTTAGTATGAATAATAACAAACTTTTCTAAATCTCTCTCTCTATCTTTCTCTTTCTCTCAGTTCTTCATCTCTTTCTATCTAGTTTCTCTCTCTATCTTTCTGATCAATACTTGTTTGTTTAGTTATAATTGTAATTAGTGGAAGTATACTGTATCAATGGTATCAGAGCAATCGATTCCGGTGATCTTTCGAAGTTCATTATGATTATAATGATAAATTCTGGCTCCATAAACAAGAAGAAAGGGGTCATTACCGGTTAATATGGATGATCAAATCAGAGAACATCTGAAAGTCGTAAAAAATGACTTGAAGATGAAAAAAAAAGATATGATAGTAAGATCGATGAGTTGATCAAGATGATTCGTGATCTTAAAGAACTGAGCACAAGTCGTTTGACAGAAGTCCCAAGAGACAGAATTGAGAACAATGGGCCTCAATCTCAAACAACTGATGGGAATAATTGTTATTCTACAATATCTAACAA
>PHNY01032212.1:0-12389 GCA_003724115.2 Anethum foeniculum | reverse complement strand
ATTCTACTCAACAATTCTTCAATAGATAATACTTGGATTTCCCTTCACAGATCACTGACGCCTAGTGCAATTGGTCTGGTTCACAGACGACTAGTTCTGCTCTCAGGTCTTCGTATTATGAGCTTTGCAAACCATTATTGAGTTGTTATGACTTCTGTAACTTTATTGCTTCATCCACTGAAATCCTGATCTGTAGTACATTGAATAAAATGCATGTCCCTGAAACTTGTAGTCTTCTAAGTTGTNNNCAGACTTCAAGCTTTACTTGCATGTTTTGATTCTTTGTATTTGCCCTGTAATTGATCTTCTGGATTCCTGTGCTTCATTGGTTTAATATTATTTTCATGTTTCCTATCCTAGTTGAGTTATGTTACCTCTATTACATATTACGTTACATTATGCTTTGCAGCACAAAAGTTCAAAACCGGACCGACCCGGACTGGACCGAACTGAAGACCGGATTATATCAAAATTACTGACTGAGGACCGGACCGGCTCTATTCGGTCTTGGGACCGGACCGGAACGGAAAAACCCGGATTGGACCGGGACCGGACCCGTATGGACCGGTTTAATTAATATTTATATAAAATTTTAATTTAAGTAATTTATTTTTGATTTTTTTCAAATTTATATACCTAAGAAAGTTATGTTACTCGTGCGGTAATAAAAATTTAAACGTAAGTACATATCTCATTATTTTAAAAATAAAATTTAACTTTTTGATGTATGAATATCAATACTTAACTACATGATATATAAAATTTAGTAATTTAGAGTGTAGTGTCGATCTGTTTTATTACATTAATTTATAACATATTAATTTGGATCATTAAAATATGATATGCGTAAATGTTTAATTTTTATATATGACATTTTAAGACATAAAGTAAAGTTAAACTAATTATAAACATGAATTCAGGTCCATTCAGGTCTGGACCGGATTTTTTCAGGTCTTGGACCGGACCGGACCGAAGACCGGATTTTTTTGATTTTAATGACCTGGGATCGGACCGGTTATGTTCGGTCCAGTCCGGTCCAGGTCTTGGACCGGAAGACCCGATCCGGTCCAACTTATCGGTCCATACCGGAAGTTTGTGCAGCCCTACTTGTAGTTAAGGAAATTCAAACCCTCGACATTAGGCAGAGGGAACGAGGGAAATGGTAGGTAGTTGTTACAATGCAGTGAAGTGTCCCCAAATCTTTGATCTCTTACTTTTTAACAAGAATCTCATATTTTTTCTGTAAGTCCTCAAAGTATATTGAAGCAAGTTCCACGATAAGTACCCGGAGCTGCTTGTCAGTAAAATATATAAAGCAAGATATTTTCCTGATAGCTACTTTTTGAATGCTAAGATAGGTGGAAATCCCAGTTACATATAGCGAAGCATTCTGGAGGCACGGTCTTTACTGAAGCGTGGTCTTAGTTGTAGAGTGGGCAGAGGTGATTCAGTTACAGTACTCAATACTCCTTGGCTTCCAGACACGGATGATTCTTACATTCATACATTCAGTGAGGCTTTACAGAACATTAATGTGTCTTCGTTAATGAGCACCACTGAAAATCAATGGGACCAGGACCTCATTATGGATTTATTCGAGAGCAGGGATGCAAATTTGATCTTAACAATCCCCGTTAATAGAGTTGATCAAGACACGTGGTATTAGAAGTATGAAAAAATGGGACAGTACTCTGTCAAAAGTGCTTATGGTCTCATTCGGGAAGAGAGGACAAATAATGACAGCAAAGACAACTTCGGATTTTGGAGGAAACTCTGGAATTTAAAGATACCGCCCAAAGTAAAACACTTCATGTGGAGAGCTATAACAGGAAGCTTGCCAACAAAGGATAACCTAAGGGCCAAAAGAGTAGAGATTAGCATGGCTTGTCCAGTTTGTCAGAATGAAAGTGAGTCGATTATACATATACTGGTGACATGTAGTTTTGCAGATGCTTGTTGGACGTATTCAGGAGTACCCTACATAACTGGTGAGTTCTATACATTTAAAGAATGGTTTCAGGAAGTACTTCAGCTGTGCAGTAAAAATGAGGTTCAAAGTATGTTATGCTCTGCTGGATTTGTGGTCAAATCGTAATGACTTAGTGTGGAATCAGCACAGTTTAGATGCAATGGAAGTTGTAGAATCAGCAAAATCTGTTCTTAACCAATGGAAGAGTGTTCAAGACAAATCTTTCGATCACTTCCTGGGTTTCATGTCTCAGAATGATGGTCACGAACACTGGCAACTACCATAGAAGGGTAGAGTTAAGATAAATATTGATGCTGCAATATTCGAGCAATCTTAGTGCTATAGCCACGCTTTTATAGCTAGAAACCATGACGGTCAGCTGATTGAAGCAAGGTCGAAGTGTATGCGAGGTGAAGTCGCACCAGAGCTAGCAGAAGCAGTTGGCATTAGAGAGGTTTTGATTTGGATTAAAGAAGTGCATTGGTGTGATGTGGATGTTGAAGCGGACTAGCGGACTATTGGCAGGTTATTCAAGCCATACGTTCTTCTATTCCTAGTTTCTCTTATGTAGGTAGCTGATTGAGGAATGCAGGGCTTTGTTAGTAAGTTTGACGAATAAAAATGTTATTATTAGATTTGTGAAACGATCAGCGAACAGAGTATCTCATTACCTAGCGAGATATAACTGTTCCATAGCTGACTGTATTTGGCGAGTAGGAGATGTCCCCTTGAAATTTTCTCATGTACTTTTGAGTGATTTGAGAAATTAATGATATCGTTTTTCTTCTTGGCAAAAAAAAAAGATATCCGTAAAGGGCAAAAAATAAGAAGCAAAGGGCTTTGCTCCAGCTATTCCCACATCTTTCCTTCCCAAGTTCAGGAAAATGAATGTTTAATATCTATTAGTATAATTAAATAGCAGGTACGAAATATCCTAGATTGTGTATGGAAACGGAATATTTTTTTTCGAAAAAATAATGAACTCGACTATAACCGAATTACCATTTCGAATTTTCAAATTTACGCTTAGACATTAACACTCAAACTTTAACATTTATAATACTTAAACGTAACCGAAGTGAACCGCTCAAACATGTAATTTACTATTTGGAACATATATGTATAACTAGCATGATAGCCTGTGCAAAGCACGTGCCACATTAGATTTTATTTTTTTTTTACTTTAAATGTTGTGATAGAGTCGTTTCATTTTCCATATCAATCCACTTTACATGTCTCAATTTATTTAAGATTAGTCTTTGATTGCATTTCAATCGGCATTTCTCGACCTTAAAGCATGGATTAAATTGATAATGTATATTGGTATTTCTAAAACACTATTGAGCAAATTTTTATTTGTTTTTATATATGGAAGGTCGTAATAGTATAATTGAAAAGTCTGCATTCTAATTCTTATAATAAATCATGTATATATTATAAGAAGTTATCAATATTATCATTACAGGTTAATAGATATGTAGTTTTGATATTATTGTATGAGAATTGTGAGAATTGTTGATTAAGTGTACAACACATCCATTAAATCTATATGCATCTTTTAGATGACATTAATCATAAATTTTATTTTATAATTTAAGTCACACACCTACAATATATGAAACCATATTAGATCAACAAAATATTTTTGAACCATTATATTTTTTGTATTTATTTTATTAAGATTTAGTCTAAATGTTTACTAATAGGTAAAATTTGTAAAGTAACAATTTTTTATGCATAGTTGAGCGCAAAAGTTGAGATTATAAATTTTATAATGAAACATATATTGGTTGTTTAATTTATGTGTTAAATTTATTATGAAATTTCATAATAAATTTCTTAAATTTCATGACAATCTTGTATACTTATTTAGTAGGTTAGTAGAAGTTTTTTTTAATATGATAACCATGATGATAGCACGAAGACAATTATTTTAAATAAAGTCTTAATAAACTCTTCTTTAACAAAATTTAGATGCGACATCAATGTTTTCAATATAATTATAAAAACAATTATTCTATAGTTTATAAAGTATTTAATTCATCACACATATTATAAAAAGTATATGTGTGTGTGTATTATCTTTATCTTGATCACCTTTCTTTCATTTTTGATGACTTTACAGCTGCTCATCCTTACAAACTCAGACCATATCTCATTAATCTTTGATAATCTTTCATTACAAACTCAGACCATATCTCATTAATTTTTGATAATCATTCATTAAACTTCTCATGGTAGCGCGCTTTCAAAGCGTGGTGATCATACGGGGATGGTGGATACAATAACTATATATGTGATGGTATATGAGACAATTTACAGTTAAATTCATGGTATCACCACTTAATCAGATTAATTTTTTTTTTTTTTGATATTTTTTGTAAATTTTTTATAATTTGTATTAAAATTTTGGTGGCTATGAATGTAATTCAGTGATTCTGTAATTAGTGGTAGAACTTATAAGCTAAAATGTTATCCCTATAAATTTTAATTATATAAACTTTTGAAACTAATTAATTTTATTTTATTTTTGACGTTATAACTACTTAATTGAACATGATTAATTATACTTTTAACCACATACAATGCCGCTAAGCATGACTAACACAGCTACTTATGAATTAAACGACCGGCCTCTGCATGTACAAAAATACCTTCAGGATCATAGTATAATAATCATCTACAAAACAAAACTACTCCACAAAAAAAGTTACAATCTCATACACAAATTATTTCTGATATTTTTTATAAAAGCTTATTTTTTGTAGTTTAGTTATATATCTTGACTAATGTCAATTAGAATAGTCAACCGATTGTATGTGTACTTAATATTAAATATAATATTAATATTAATAAAAATATGTTATTCATGTAACTCTAGATTAATAAAAATATGAAATATAAATTATTTATGATTTATTTAAGAATTTATTTTTTCTAGAATGGTAATATGTTTAGCCGATGCCAATTAGAATACTCGATCTAATGTCTGTGTACTTTATATAAAACATAATATGAATATTAATTAAAAATATGCTATTTGTGTAAATTATTCTTCGTATAACTCGAATTTTAATCAGTACATATTCAGATTATTTATATAATATATATATATATATATTTAAGTATTAAAAATAAAATATTTTAAAATTGAAATAGTAAGTAGGCTATTTAGAAATGTGGTTAATGATTTTAAGAAATGTATCAAATGTTGTGTTGGTATAATGTTGTAAATGTGAAATTAAGTCTACAATTTTTTGACATTAATATAGTTGAAAGGGCATAAAAATAATTTACTAAATAGGATAGATATAATAAATAGATGTATCCTTTAAAATGACATTCTACTATTCTAGTACCCAAACCTATGATTACTTTGATTATGAATGTTGAAATGAACGTATGTTACTGGTTGGTTGTCTTCTAGCTACTATATTTTCAAGGTTTCGAGAAACTAGAACATTTAACAACCACTATAACAGTTCAAATCTTAGGAGGAGTGGTTGCTTATTAGGTATGGTTCATGATGATCTTCAAATCAAAAAACTAACAAGTTCATTGATCTGGTCTCTAATACTTAAAAAGTCTTGAAAGATAGTACAAGAACATAAATCCAAACCAAATTCTAGAATATATGAAAAACAAAAAGCAATTTAATCAATCTCACACAACACAACCTTCAGATAAAGATGTAAGCAAGCATTCCACACTACAAAGAAAAGAAGAGAGACAGACTATAAATTAAGATACGGAATTAGTAGAACACACAGCCAAATCATCTAGAGGTGAACCAAGTCAATACCCGAACCACCATTCCATGTTCCATGTTTCAAATCCAGTTTATAATAATTCCTTAAAGAAACGCCATTCATCATCATCCTCTATTACTTGACAAACAACAAATAGATTTACCACGGTTCGTTCTTGACTCAGAAACCCTTTTCTGCTTACTTTCAACTTAAGCTCCTTCCCCTACTTGCATTAAAAAAAATATATTAATAATCTCTATACTTATTCTCTTATCCTGGCGACCTAGCCCCTTGTGTTAATTGCAATGAATCGCCTCCTTAATTCCTTGGATTGTGCGAGAAATAAGATTGTTCACAGTTTCAACTGACTCGGCTGTGAGCTTAGCTGCAGGGAAGTCATTGATCATTATCTGAAAACCAACAGTCAGAAGAGAACCCCTAGCACCACCAGCATTACAACTACTTTCTTTTCCCACCATTTCATGGGAGCTGCTAGGTCCGGCAGAGTCAGGAAAGCAATCCGGAACTATTGCAAACCCAGACGGAAGGAGAGCTATACATGCAGAGTCTCCCCCATTCATCACCACATTCATTGATGACATATCAACGGCTGCCGAAACTATAAATGATCCGAACGCATCGTTGGATGTCTCTTGTAGTATCAGAACATTAGTCTGATTTGAATTACCACTTGTTGCCTGCAGAGGTTGTTAAACAAAAATCAAATCAGAAAACGAAGAACAAACATAAGATTCATTAGTAATCCATCTATTTTCATTAATGTGAAGCCAGAGAACTTCAGACAGGAAACACTAAGATAGCCTAATGGAGAACAAGCCCTATTCAATCAAATTCCATAAGAAAATAAAGGTACATTAACTGTTAAGCTTTAATTTCCAAGTGACCCAAGTAAATCGAGCAAGTTTTTGGAAAAAAAAAGAAGAAGAAACTGATTATTATAAATTACTGCATGTTCATGAAAATGCAACTTATTTACGACGGATGTACCAGCGGTACTGCTTTTTTTCTTCGGCTTATTGACGGCTGATGTCCTAGAAATACTATTGTTTTTCAGTTAACTGAACACATAGACCCATTCTCTTTGCCTTTGAAGACTTGAACCCTTATATAAGTACTTTTTTCTTTTTTGGGGAGAAGACTATACGAATACTTACATTAGCACTCAAAAGAGAGATTCTGTTGCCACTATCTTGGCCCTTGGCAATGCAGACCATCTGGTGCATTTGACCACCGTGGGACAAAAGGTCCCACCTGCTCCTCACTTCTTCATTTTGCAGTAAATCAAACAGTTGCTGTTTTTGTACAGGCATCCAAACAGATGATGTAGCACTTAAAACTATGCCAGAGGGCTCTCCAAGGCTTTCAACACTTTTTCGTATCATCAATTTTGCACCTTTGCCCACACTCCCTACTTGGACAACCTCCCAACTGTGCATTGTTGCACAAACTCCAGCACAGAAGTTACGAGTCATGCGTTGTGCCAGTTTTGCCATGCTTGTCTTACCAGTTGGTGTGATAACTGTTTTCATGAAACTATATCAGAATCCAGTAATGCAATTATAATTAGATAGTTTGATGAATGGATACCAAATGACCTGAATGATCTTCAGTGGGTCCAGCAGAAGGCATAATGGTTGCCAAAAAGTCGCATTGCCTTTGAAGGGTTGCAACCCACTTTTGCGCACCAAAGCCCATGCCAGACCTTAGTAAAGGACGGTACAAGTGGTGGATTGAACTCTCGTCATATTCTGCATGTTCTACCCAGATAATCTGCAATATAAAATTGAAAAATAACCATAAAATATTGTTAGTCAGAGGTCAATATTGTATTCATCCATACCAGCGCAATGTAGTATTCCAATAGCACTGACAAGATCTCAACTAGGTCTACAAGATAATATTGAATTGCACTTTGAAGTAGAAATCTAGTTGAGATATCTGATAATTTTAGTAGAAAACTATTTAATGATGGCTAACATGAAGCTTGGGAATCCCCTTAACAGTCTGTAGTATTACTTTATTAAAACAACTTCATAGACATTGCTAATATGCACTGACAACGAGTTCTGCACACAAACACGTACATGCACTAGTGGATACTTCATGATGATATGTTCAATGACCCAGAAAACTATTTGTGTTTATTTGTCACTGATGAAATGCTGCCACAAAAACAGGCTCTTTGAATGGACCAAGAGCAGTCACACCGAAATTGGTTTACAAATGCAAGGTAAGAACCAAGAAGGTTTTGCGTGATACAGTATATATAATATCCTCTAGAAACAAAACATGGTCATTGGGAAAGAGATACAATATTATATTATACCACGGTTTGATAAGCTGAAAAGTACTTTATGAAACTGCATCGAGTTCATATAACCTCGTGAACAGTACAGAAAATTTGAAAAGAAAAAAGGTAAACAGAGAAATCATATAGCATAAACAAATAGGGATGATACTTCCAAGGCTTTTATCTGTGAAACAACTTGGTTGGCATAAATAGAAGAAATGGAAACCACTAATATTAAATGGTCTCATTTACTGTTCATGGAAAAGATATATAAGCCTTAAATTGTAGATCACATTATAAAACAAATGAAGCAGCAATTTTACAGTTAAAACACTTAAAAACTACTAGAAAGTTCAGCTTATAAGTTGAAAGTACGACCGCTTCTTATTGGGACTAAATAAATAATTGTTTCTAAATACTCAAGTAGGTTAGATCAACAGCAGTCCATCACTTTATCATAATGCAGATAAAGATCGATTGCAACAAGAGCAAACTACCCCGCTAAGCAATATGAAAATAAACAAGGATGAATCATAAAGATGCAGAAACGGAAAGATAATAATATATCAACAATTACCTTAGAATACCCATTAGGCATATCTTGCACGACACATCCAGAGGGAAGCCTCCTGCAATGCATGAATGTTTGTGCATTCGGAACTTCTTGAATGGCGTCAATAGAAACGTCAACAATGGCCCACACCCCATCTCCATGTTGCTTGCAGAATCGAAGAAACCTCACTTGACGAGTGGGGACCAATGGTGAAATGACTTGAACTTCAGCATGCATCTAAAGGGTAAATATTTAAGCCTGAGTTTGGTACTCATCTAGGTAAATAATAAAAATAAAATATGAAAGAAATTCGAAGATGTGTACCAGTTGCAGGGCACCATTTATAGAGCCACCCATACCACTAGAAATCACATCAAGAGTATAGCTCTTCCCAATCATGCCAGGAAACATTTCACCCCAACGATTCTGAACAAACGAAGAGTCAAGAAAACCATAACTAAACATAGACTTTTTTAATCTACAGTAATAGAGAATATAGTGAAAAAAAACATTCATCGCCAACACCATTGCTAAATTTTCTGGTTGGACCACAATTTGAAGCGCAAATAACTTCTTTGAACATGTATGTGGAATCAGATCTTCTAAACATAAAGCAATTTTAGAAATCTTAAATAAAAAAACAAAGTACTGAATCGAACAACTTACTGCATCCATCATCATCTCTACAAAAGCCACACAGTTGATAGCTGCCAGACCAGTGGCCCTGGTACCCTCAGTCTTCAGACCAGGTGTCTTGTCAATGCAAGGGGAAATTATCCTTATGTATTCCTCGATATTCAGTGCTTCACCACTTCCATCCAAACTTCTTAACCAGAGTGGATGATCAATCTGAGTCAACTTCAGCAATTCATTCATTGCATTTGAAGCAAGTTCAAGAAGCAAGGATTTCTCAAATGGTGTGTTAAGACCAGGCATGCCAATAGATGGTTTGGTTGAAGGCACTGTAAGCATAGTATTTGGAACCCCAGCACCAAAATCAAATCCCATAGGCAATGCTGCCTCTTCAGGACCTAAACTACCAAAGCCATTTCTTCCTACTGCAAGTTCCAAGTTGAAGTTAGACATTGCAGGAGGGAAGGGACCAGCTAAAGGCGACAAAGGTCTTCCTAGGAATTTTCCAGTCAGGACACTCATGCGACTGAGTTCATCTTTCAACCTTGCATTCTCCATCCGAAGATGATTCTCCTCGAAAGATATCTCCCCTAGTATTGCTCCTCCACCACAGCCACTGCAAATCGGATTTCTCATGGCTTCCTTGATAGCAATATTCTCTATCCGAAGCTTGTCATTCTCTTGTTTCAGAATTAAGTTCTCATGGCGCTCCAATTGAGTCTAATGATCAAGTAAGCAACTTCAGTTCCATTTGAAATAAAATGCAGTATACAATTATCTATAAAAAGTATCTATTCAATATTAGTACCTTCATCTGTGTTCGTCTATTCTGAAACCAAAACTTCACTTGCTTGTTTTCTAAGCTTAACCTCTTCCCTAGTTCCAGCCTTTGTTTCTCATCAGGATGGGGATTCTCCTTAAATGAACTAAACAAACAAAAAACGGCATCCAAGATATAAATAATGAAAACGAAGAATCAAACAACTAAAATTTGCTCAATGTCAAAGAAACTTACCCTTCAAGTTCTTGAATTTGATATGGAGTATGTCTATGGTATTTCTTTTTTCTCTTGGATTTACCCCTTGGTCTTTCTTGTTCATCACCTGATGCAGCTTCCATATGTTCACTTCCAGATTTGCTCTCAAACTCCTCTTCCCCAGCGTTTACCATTGCACCAGGCTCAAAATTTCCACCAATCAAACCCATCTCATCAAGACCCTCCATCTTGGGTTTCTACATACATTTCAATACATTATACTATACAAGTACAATAACAATATAACATCAACAAGATAACAAAAATTATAAATGAAGCAAAAACACGAAAACCACTGGGGAATTAAAATGCGGAAACATAACCGATATATATGTAGTGTGTGTGTGTGTGTGTGAAAGAGAGAGCATACAAGTGCAAGAGATAGAGCAGAAGAGTTGAAGACAGGCTGAACAATAGGTGGTCTAAGCAAGTGATGCTGAGGAATGGAAGCAATGTTCATGTAGTTAGTGGTGTATAGACTATCAAACAACAGCCCAGCATCACCACCACCACCACTACCACTACCACTACCAAAGAAACCCCCTAAACTCATCAGATGTAAATCCAAGAAAACAAACCCTTTCTTTAAATCTCTTGAACCACTAGAAAACCCCAATATAAATTTGACAACAAAAAAGGCATATTACATTTACTAATCTCACTTTTTAGATTCAAGTCATAAAATCAAAGTTATGATATGGCCTTGATTTTCACCAACCAAAATTTAAGTAGCAATAAAAAAAAGGTACCAATACACAACCACAAAGAGTAACCCCTTATTATTACTGCTAGTTAGTGTTGCAAGATATCCAGTTGGGGACACAGGCAATATGGCTTTGATAGTTTCTAGCTGTCATTAGCCAAAGAAACAGAAACAATGGTAAAAATACATATAGCAAAAAAGTGTTGACTTTTTGCAGTACCTTTATAAAGACATGCAATGAGAATCAGATATATTAGAAAGACCAGTTGACTATTTTTCCCTTTTTCTCACTTCTAACTAAACCTCAGTCCTAGTACTAGTAGTATGGACTAATCTTTTGTCAATATACACCCATATGGGTATCCAATTTATATATTTATAATAATATTATATACAGCATAGCAGACTGAGCTTAAATAGTGTTGGAAGAAACAGTGAAGAAGGTTTCATGTCATAGAAAGGTTGAAGCTAAAACACAAAGTTTGTTTGGGATTTTTGTGGACCCCTTTTGTATAAATTTTTTCCCATTAAAAATTATAATAAAGCACGGTTACCGTCAATCAACGATAAATTAATTAATACTTGATGTATAACAAATTCGATAAATTAATAATCACGATGAAATGAGAAAATTACATAACAAATATGATGTATAATAATCACGATGAAATAATTGAGATTTAAATATATGAAGGTGGGATTTCTTAGTGGTGGGAGAGCTGCCAGCCATGGATTTACATAAATGAATTGAAAGTATAAAAAGGAAAACAAAACAAAACTATAATTTATATGTCACCAGTATAATATAAATGTGACAATCTACATGTGAGACATCATATATGTGTAGAAAGAAATGGAGGGGTAAGAGCTGACTTACAGAGACAGCAAGCACAATAGTCAATCGAGTACTTGTTATTGAATTTTCCAAGAAGCCCTTTTCAAGTTTAGATTCCTTCGCACAACACAAGAAGAGATTAATCTAATCTAATTTTTTTAATTAGTGTAGATTATGGCGGAGATTATATATAGGGGTACTGTAATAATTTATTTTGGGGGACTTTTCGGACAAACATTAGTGGTGGAGCCAATTTAATTTAACATGACAAGGTGTTCAATTTATATAACAAAATTTATCATTAGCAAAGGGGTTTTTCTTTTCTTTTATTTTTCTTATTTTTGGAAAATAAAAAATTTGAAACGACCGTTGCATGAGATTTTAGCCGCGTCACAATTTTGGTAATTTTTTTCTCTGATTTGGAAATATATATATATATATATATATAGGGTTAAGTTCTATGGAGTCCCTATTTTTTTTGGAGTCCTGGAGTCCCTCCACATTCTGCAACTAATATTGCATCAAATATTGTAAGACATATCATTTTTCGAATCATGTTCAACAATTATCACTAATTTAATTAAAATCTTGCATATCTAA
>PHNY01032171.1:0-13064 GCA_003724115.2 Anethum foeniculum | reverse complement strand
TAATAAAAATTAGCTATTAATGAATATTTAATGTGAAATAAATAGGATAGGGGTTCAAATGTAATTTTACAGCTTGAAGGGCATAATTGTAATTTGACATTGAATAAATTGTCTCATCCAATCCCCTAGTTGCTCTATTATATATATAATAGATTTCCCAATCAACCAAGCAAGCTAATATGGAATCACTAATCACCAAACCAATGTGTGGAGGTGCCAAATGCAGAAAATTGATCACTTTTTTTTGAAGAATCCAATTAGAATCCAAATAATGAGCAATGAGACACATGTATCCAATATTTTGATTGGAAGTCCAACAATCACAAGTCAAGCTTATACGATCAACTTTTGTAAACATCTGTCTAATCCCTTTCTTTTGCAAAGCATACATTTTCATACAATCATTCTTCAAAGTGTTACGAGAAATAGGTTCAGCCTCTAAAATGGGATACGATCAATGACGGACGCAGAAATAATTTTTAGGGGGGGCCGGAATTTTTTTTTTCATGGAGAACAAGGGGAAAAAAAAGAGAAAAGCTTAGCAAAAATAATAAACTGAACGCAAAGAGAATCGAACCATGATTCTATGTTAATAGAACACTACTATAGACCAACTGAGCTGCAAAGAAACCATGTGTTAGAGACATAGAATATTTTTTTATCTAACAACTTAAGAGGGTAAAAAAGAAAAAAAAACAAAAACATGTTTTAGATGGGAGTATGGAGAAGTAGCTCTAAACTAGCTGAGCTAAGCAAATAACACGAGAATGAAGTATACTACAATACTAATATTCAGAATTTTAGGGGGTCCCTGGACCCATCTGAACCCCCAGATCCGCCACTGGATACGATAATACCTTATGTGTGGTGCCAGAAATAGAAGCCAACCGAATGCTACACCCGTTCATGTGTCGAATCAAATGACTAGTAGAGCCGTCCTTACTCAGAGAAAGCTTAGTATTACAATACTTTCAGTTGAGTTTCTTGGTCCCATTCTTTAGTGTCACCTCTTCAAATTCTCCCCATGCTTTGGATGTCTTTTTCTTTCGCTTTTTGGATCCTTGGTCCAAGTTATTTCCATCAACTGCTTTAATGTCCACATCATTTTTCATAAATTGAGAATCATCGGGATGATTTTGATGTCATTCGGTGGGCTTTTGGGTGATTGCTTCCTCAATACCTTGCATAATAGATAATCAAAATAAGTAATCGTCAAATAAGATACAATATTAAAAAAATATAAAATAAAGCTTAATTGAGATTTCACCAGAGATATCAACATCAACCAAATCCTCTTCCATATCGCAAGCCAATAATAAAACTATTGAATTTTTAGTGTGAAGGAGGATGATGAATGATACTCCCTCCGTCCCATAATACTAGTCTCTTTTCATTTTTTTACGCTTATTAAGAAAGCATTAATTAAATGATAAACTTCCACTTATATCCATCATAAATGCATGAATGTAGACTATTATTCAACTTTCATTAATTGTAATACAATTTTCAAGAAGGGTAATTTGGGAAAAATATCAATAAATTTGCATTGGAAATTAAAAGTGAACATGTATTGTGGGAAAAAAATCTCTCAAAAGAGACTACTATTGTGGGACGGAGGGAGTATCATGAGAGTGTATATATAGGTGCAATTTGTACATGTAATTAATTATATGAACTAAATATTTGTGCCAACGAGGAGTCGAAGACAGTAATAGTATGATAGAGATACATATAGTCGATCCATTTTACAGATTCATTTTACATCTAGATGCAGGCATCAACATTCGAGAGGGACGTAGAACGAGGGGTTTGAATTAATATTGCTATATAATGGATAAATATCTACGTCTGATTAGGTTAATGTTTTTAATTATGCTATATAATTTATATAAAACATTGGGCTGAATATTTGATGGACCGGAAATGTTTGTAATTATTATATATGATCCCTATATCGGGTTGTTGAGCGGATCCAGATATGATGCGGTTTGGGTGGGTTCATATTATTCTAAAAATATGAGACATAAAATGGACAGATACGAGCATAATTTTTTCGCCAGATTTGGATCATTTACGAAATACATCTAAGACATGTATCGCATTTTCTAGCCAAATATGATCCGAGCGCCCGGATAGTCACAGCAGTTCTCTTACACAGTCCACACTCCCTAGACCTAGAGAAGTAGAGATACATATGTATACAAACGTGTAAGCCATGTTTAATCCAGATACATTAGCTACTTGGATACAAAAGATCTTTGCAACAAAAACCAATGAAAATCACCCACAAAATCCCCCAAAACTAGAAGAACAAGCTGGGAAAGAACATCTTAAAAGCTATAAAATTGAAGTAAATAATGCTCAAGAACACAGCTCACTTTGGAGTTCAAGAGAAAGACAATGCCTTTTTCTACTTGAACACAAAAGAATTTCAAGATTTTCACTTCTCCAGATTCATGCTTTGATGATCAAAGTTTCCCTTGAAGCAAATGTGAATCTTTTGACTAAATTGATCACTACAGTGGTTTCAGTGCTAGGAATTAGATATGCACGCCAACTGTTTGATGAAAGGTCTCAGAGAGATGATACATTTATTTGCAATAATATGATGAAAGCTTATGTGGGTTTGGGCCAATTTGATGAATCTTTGATTTTGTATAGGAGTTTGAGGAGAGAAACTGGTTTTGTTCCGGATAGTTTTACGTTCTTGAATTTGGCGAAATCGTGTAGTTATGAGTTGGGGTTTTGGGAAGGAATGGAGGTGCATGATCATGTGGTGAAAAGTGGGTTTGGTTCTTATTTGTTTGTGTCGACTTCGTTGGTTGATATGTATGCAAAGTGTAGGAATATGGGGTGTGCTAGAAGGTTGTTTGATGAAATGAGTGAAAAAAGTGAAGTTTCTTGGACTGCTCTTATTGGCGGGTATGCAAGATGTGGGGATATGGATAATGTGAAGGATTTGTTTAATCGAATGCCTGAGAAGGATACGGCTGCAAATAATATGATGATTGATGTTTTTGTGAAGTTAGGAGATGTAGACTCTGCTCGGAGGTTGTTTGATCAGATGCCAGAAAGGAATGTGGTGTCGTGGACTAGTATGATTGATGGGTATTGTAATGTTGGCGATCTGGTGTCTGCGAAGTTGTTGTTTGATGAGATTCCCGAGAAAAATTTGTACTCGTGGAATACCATGATTGGAGGATACTACCAGAATAAAGAATCACAGGAAGCATTACAACTATTTCATAGACTGCAAACTGAAACGTCACTTGAACCGGATAATGTTACAGTTGTTAGTGTTCTTCCTGCTGTTGCTGATTTAGGTGCTCTTGATTTGGGTTGTTGGATTCATCAGTATGTCCGAAAGAAGAAGCTTGATAAATATGCAAATGTCTGCACCGCGCTAATTGATATGTATGCCAAATGTGGCGAAATTACAAAAGCAAGAACAGTTTTTGACAACATGTCAAACAAAGGTATAGTGAGTTGGAATGCTCTAATAAATGGGCTGGCTGTCAATGGTCGTGCTAAGGAAGCATTAGAAGCATTTTCTGAAATGAAACAAAAGGGATTTAAACCAAACGATGTCACCATGATTGGCATTTTGTCTGCTTGTAATCATGGTGGTTTAGTGGAGGAAGGTTTGAGATGGTTCAGAGAAATGCAAGACCTAAAACTCACCCCAAAAATTGAGCATTACGGATGTATGATAGATCTTTTCGGCAGAGCTAGGTGTCTGGATGAAGCTGAGAAGTTGATAGAATCTATGCCCTATGAAATAAATGAAATTATATTGAGTACCTTTCTGTCTGCATGCTTGGATGCTAAAGATGTTGCAAGGGCTGAGAGAATACTAGAGAAGACACCTACATGGAAGGCATGGAATGATGACAACTTTATCCTTTTAGGGAATGTTTATGCCCTTGAGAGAAGATGGGAAGATGTGAAGGAAATCAAAGGGTTGATGAGAAGAAAAGGAACAAAGAAAGAGGTTGGTTGCAGTTCCATTGAGGTTGATAGCAGGGTATGGGAATTCATAGCTGGAGACACTATGCACCCACACTGGTGTTTAATTCGTTCCATCTTAAGGAAGTTACATTTGAACATGAAGAGCAAAATGCTTGAAAAAGATCTTAAGCAAAGTTTTCTTTAAGCTTGTTCTTGTTACAGTTTCTTAACATGCACTGCCAAGAGAGGTGTTCACGTAATTGAAGTACTTACATAGAGTTAAAAATTTGCTTAAAGGGAGTCTGTGGCTGCAGAAAGCTGTGACACTACAGTCCTTGAATGCTCTCCTGGCACTGAAGATCATAGGGTGGAGCAAGAAAAGGAAATACTTACTAACAAAGTGAATATAACCTTTGCCAGTGAACTGCAGGTTAGTTTTGAAAATTTGATCGATTATGCTAGATTGCTAATTTGCTGAGTTACATCGACACGGGTGCAAAACTACGGCACAGATACGGATTTCAGTGTCTCAATATATTACAGTTCTTGGATAAGGATCCAAATTGGACATTACAAAGACTTGATATGGAAGTTTAATGCCTAAAAGTTTATTTCTACATACATTTCTAAGACAGTTTCTATACTAGTTGATATTGCACACTTAATTATGACAAATACATTACCTCAATCCAAAAGGATAACCAAGTAGCCCATAGGGCCATTGGCCTACTATCTCATCTGAAAGAGCTGCTACTGACTAAAGTGTAATTAAACAATTTCAGCATGGATGTGACTGCTGGATCGAAGAATCAGGGAATCATTTGATTGTGTAGGAAAATTAAATCTTTTATTGTAATCTATACAATACCGATCTTGCAAAGTTGAAAGCTTCTACAAAGTCTGGTATTCACTAATGATCAGTCATTTTAGTGCCAACTCTCCAGAGTATTCAAGCAAAAACATATCAGGTAAGCCTTTAGCTTCTAATTTGACCTTTATGATCTCTTATGAACTATCTGGGTATATGTATGATACTTCCCTATTGTGGTATATAGTTACCTTATGTTGCTTGGTCTAAACTTTAAATATGAGATGGTTAAATTATAACCAACTACGAGGTATTATATTGGCCACTTGTATACATGTCTTTTGTGGGATCTGCAACAACTTGGGAAGTTTGGATGAAACTTTGTAACCTTTGATGCACGTCCATAAGAAATTTGCTGATATCTTACTAAGAAAGCATCATAAGTCAATATATATTATGTAGATTGATATCCAGTTCAGCTCTGAAATAAAAAGATACTGTAATTTAGATAAACATCTCAATTAAAGTACTCAACTCAAATCTGGAAGTAGATAATTAATTCTTCTTTTGTTACTGTTTGCATTTTGCATTATATGGCAGTCCTTTCTGCTTCAAGTGGGCTTCTGCTGTTCTGCAACAAGTGCTTAGTTCTTGGACTTAACAATGATCTAAAGTCTACCAAAGCAGATTTTCCTGTCCCATTTAGCTTGGAGTTGAGGAGAAATCATTTTGTCCAAAAGCATAGGCCCAGCCTCCAAGCAAGGAATCAAATGTATAAAAAAGGTGATGTATTCCTTGCTTCACAGAAATTTTAGCCTAACAAGGCACTCAATACTTTCTTTTTAATTTTCTATAAGTCTTAGGTAGTCGTGCTATTGAATTTGAATCTACTCATCTTCTTGTACAAAATATGGGTATGTTTATGAGCTTCATGGGTAAAGGTGTGTTTATCCTTGAACTATGTTTCGGCTCTATGTTTTATATGTAACCAGTTAAACTCTTAATCCATCTGTTTGTACAACTTTAAACATGTTCCCTGAAGGTTATAAACTTGCATTCTAACCTTTTTTTCCTTTCGTGCAGGCTTGCCTTCGACACAGATGCTTAGCTTGGTGATGGGAACACTTTACAGAAAATTTATTGAAAAAGATATAAAAAACTTGGAGGATTTTCAGAAGGCGATTCTCGATATCTTTGAGTAAGAATTCTACAACCAAAAATTTCAAAGAATTTCAGTACGTATTCTAATTACTTCAATGTTTATCTTGTATAGCACCATAAATTCAGCATTACCTGGTAAACATTATGATGTTCCTCCGCAAAGGGAAGTTGAGGTAATTCTTTGTAATTTATACACACGAACTGAATACAAATCACTAAAACACATAAAAAACTTTGTTATTCTTTTGCATATTAGGCATGTTTTGCAGAATGGAAAGAAGCCAAAGAACCCGAACGAAAGAAGCTGTTTACCGAATTCATGACAAAAAATGTGATTCTTGGAAAACTTGATGAAACTAGCCTCGTAACCGGACTAGTAACTCCACCAGCAGCAATTGCTGCAAAAAGAGCCGGAGAGTCCTTACCTCAACTGAGCATAATCAAAAGCATTCCTGATGTCATTTTTGTGCCAACTGCCACAATATTGGCTCTGATCTCTGTTAAGGTCTCTAGGAGAATGTTTGTAAACAATGTAGCATATCCATGATTAGTATGTATGGAACTTTACTCTCAATAAATTGATACCCATCTCTTAATTTGTAATTTTTTTCACTTCTTAATATTCATTACATAAATGAAAGGGAGCTACTGAAGAAAACTTGTACCTCAGTTTTTTTATAACAAGTAGTGCATGTTTTCATTGTTATGTACATGCCAAAGTAAATTTATTGATGTCATAAACTCCTGTTCTTGTACATATATGTACGGGTATCCATGCATATCTACACTGGTTTAGGCTTAATTATACGTACTTGTCCTTTTTTAGTTTGTCTAATGGACGCTAATTCTAAGAAAAAGAATGCATACTTCGTTCGCCGTTAAATTTGTCGCTCTCATATTTAATTTCAATTCCTTTTCATTTTTATAATGAGGATGATGGGGATAAATATCCATTTTTCAGTTGAGATTAGTCAAAATACCTATTTTTAGTTGAGATGATGAATTTTATCTATTTAAATACATATTCATAAATTGAGTATTCATGTTACGTATTCTATAGTCGGGTATAAAGAAATTTTTAATTTTTTTATTTTCTACTTGGGCGGTATACACGTTTAACAATAAGAAAAAAATTTATTTATTAAGATATATATTTACGAAATGCGTATTCAATAAAAATAAGATACTTCATTGATAAATACGTATCACAATCATTAAAAATAACTAACATGTCCCAAAATTATTTTTTTATTAATTTTAATCGAAAAATTATTATTTTTAACAATTTTCCACAAACATATACATCTTGCATTTAATATTTGATGAAATTATTATCGATATCCTCGTGAAAAAAAGGAGGAAGATACCACTAAACTAAGAAGCACCCGTATTAATTCTAATCTTATCTTTAGTTAATACTCGAAATGAATACCAAGACCTCTTTCTTTCATTCGGCCATAGCGTATGCACTTCTCCATGAAAAATCTTGGTGATCTTCATTTCTTCTTATTGTTTAAGAATCAAAGTTAAACGTACATCGACTGCTTTAGTCTTGACTTGGACAAAATAAACCTTGGATTTCCTTCCTCGCACTCATATGCAAGAATGTCCCATACTCGGCTCAAAACTCTTCTATTTGATTCTAGTTCCAGCAAATAAGATCTTTATCTCGCATGTAGTTTGTGATTTTTAGTATATTTATTTTACCCCTTTGCTCGAGACCATAAAAGCTTCTTGGTAAGCATGCCTTTAGCAAGCGCAACGCGCTTCTTAAAGTAGTGAATACAGAATCAGCTAGGGTTAACATCTTTTTAGCCTATTTGTTGGAACGTTTGTTACATCCGTCGTATGAGTGACAGTACCAGAATCTGAAACATTCTCAATGGTTAGTACCGATTAGTGACTTTGATACCTTTCAAATAATAGTCAGTAGCTACGTTGAGAACAAAAGTTCAAGCATAATCCTAATAAGACTTAAGAATGGCAACTAGGCTCGTTCTTATTCATCTATCTTTTTTCCTGGAGCCCGGTTTGAACTTCTTTATCGGCTTGAGCTATCTAGTGTACTGAGTTGCATGCCCATTGAAATACCTTGGGAAAATATGAACCGAAGCCTATTCAAAGCTTTTCTGATCTATCTAAATCTAAGTTACAACGTAAATTTGCAATTCAATGATGCTAATTAATTAGGCTATTAAGGTTAGCCTGGTGCTGGGTATAGTTGTCAAATATTGATTTTTAACTCAGCAAGCAGCACAAACAAATTTTTTATAGCTTATATGAGAGAAAAAACGGCTCTTGTATAGATCCGTAAGTCTCTTACGGGCTACTTCTCTTACGGGCTACTAGCATAGTTCTATCTCTTTACCAAATTAGCTCTCGAATTAGCAGAATTCTTTAACTTGCCACAGTATTTAAAGTATGCAGCCAGACTGACTACAGAGATAGAAAGCAGAAGATGGGAAGAAGAATCAAAATTTCAAATAGGTTGCTAGAGAATCGATAATGCACGAAGCAATGCATAGTGAAAGTAAGTCTTGCGGTAGTATCGTCTATCCTGCTCCTAGGTCCTAGGTTGCAAGTCAGTTGTTGACATTCTATTTCTTCGAATTAAATGTCTTAAGCAGCATGTAGCAAAGATATATTTTAGATTTAACGCGGGATCTGAAAACAAAAACTAGAGTTGAGCGATCTACTAATCATCTATCTCATGAACCGGAAATAAAGAAGGTATCTTCTTTACAAACAGAAAGTAGCCTAGCTTGGCATGTCTCTTAATCAGTTTATACAGTAAATCTCTCTCTCTCTCTAACAAATTTCTCTCTCATAAACCCTAACCTCCAGTAAAGAGGGGCTTTCATCGGTTTTTCGCGGATGATAAGCCCCAATTCCTTTATTTGTTAGTTTTCTTGTTCAAGATCTTGTCTTTTTTTTAATAAGTTCCCAATTTATTTGGGCTTTGTTAGTCTCTCCTTATGAGAGTTTTGTTAGTCTCTCCTTATGAGAGTTTTGGTTTTGTTTTGGTGTTCTTCATGGATGAGGTTATAGATCGGCATGATTTTCATGGATTTGATTCAGGGATGAAGGTTATTATAGGATCGCATCTATGGTCGATTGTTCAGAACATTCGGATAAAAACAAGTACATACATTCAAATCATCTTCCAATTCAAATCGCTTGGCCTCTCCAACAGAGAAGGATTCAACAACCGATCTTTTTACACAATTGTGTCAGATTGTGTTGATCTTTTTAAGCACTTTGATAGTGTGCTAGTAGATTATGTTCATAGATCTGTGAATGTTGTGGCTCATACGTTAGTAAGAGTTACTCATCCCATGTCAGACTTTCAGGAGTGGTTTAATATTGCTTCGGATATTATTTCTGATGTAGTGATGATTGATTCGATTTAATATAAGGAAGTACTTTTGTTTAAAAAAAAAACAGTTTATACAGTCAAGACTTCCCTCTGTAATAGTCGAGATTTTCCCACCATACAATACCTTTTTAGTACATAGGAAACCCAAAGCCTATCTACCACTTACTCAATATCTCATTCCATTCTTTGGCTTATGATGAGAAGCTGGTTTCTTTCATATTACTATTTTATCTTTCAATTTAAGCTATAGACAAGTGAATATACCTATCAGTAGTATACGAATGATAGAAACTAATCTATAGCTCATTTTGACTTACTTATACCCTATAAAAAGTGAAGTAGTTAGCTAAAATGTAGCCAATGGAGGCTATGGTATTTTAGAACTTGTTGTCTTAACTCTTTTTAGAACACCGTAAGCAACTAACAAAGTGAAGTACGCAGTTATCTCATGGTGCAAAAAAAAAAAAAGTTAGTGAGTATATCTATATATGATATACGAGCGATGGAATAAAGAGTGTATAGAATGTGAGAGTACGGACCTCTAAAGTCTATTAGACGTTATTGACCCTGTGTTGTGTTTGGTTGGGGTGAATGAATGGAAGGGAATGGAATGAGATTTTAAGTATAAAATGATTAAATTTTTAAAATTTTCATTCTTTAACCCATTACATTCCTAACCACCTAAACTACAATCAAATACCCCCAATTTGAGATGGAATGCTTCATTCCATACCAACCTCATTTTCTTTGCAATTCTAATCATAAGAATTTTGCATCTCTAATTTTTTTTCAAATTTTCCCCCCAACTCCTATTTATTTCCTTTAATTTCACCCATTCCATTCTATTCCATTCCATTCACCCCAACCAAACACAACCTATGTTATGATACCGGAAGCTGAGGCTCACATCATGTGAATTCTTTAGGGAATTAGGCATGTGTATAGTAATTGTTCAAAGAACCTTACTCTTACTTTGTCCATGCTGCCATGACCAAGGCTGTCAATATGGCAAGTCTGAAGTTAGTTGATCAGATTGTTTTCTCGCAGCATTCGCGGATCGACATGACAAGAAGAGTTCAGTGCCATGAAAGATAACTCACCCTAGTAAAGCCTGCTTTAACTATCCGTTCGGGGTAAGTTGTTTTCTCTCGTTGTTAAGAGGTGTGCCTGGGTGCGCATACATAATGATAATAGGAGGGTTTATTCCTTCGCCTTTACTGTGAATTTTCTTCTTAGAAAATTTAGCTGGGCTACCTTGCATTAGGAAAAGCTTACCTAACCCATATTTTCAAGCTCTGGAGAATAAAAAGAACAATAGTTGTAAAACTCGTTCTTGTAGGAATTGCTTTATGTTCCCCGGAGTTAAGTGTAGATAGCACTAACAAGAGAATAACAACATACATCAATCATTCTCCTTAGAATGTACTGCAATCTTCAGGCAAATTTTTTAAGTAGTGACAACAGGTCTTCTTTTTTTGTATGATGTTTTCAGTATTTAAAAGAGTTCAACCCTACTATTAGCATGACTTTTAAGAGTTGTCCCATTCTGGGAACTACGATTTTAGGTATTCTAATTATGTAAGACTACAATAAAGATAGCAATAAAGAAGCTATTCTCTTAGTAGAAATTTCACTGCTCGTGTACTTATTGTTGTAAAATTTGTAAGATTGTAATCATCTAGTAGTTATTGTTGTTTTTAGGAAGTTATAGGAAGTTATAGGCAGTTCCTTATCTTTACATTAGCAGTTAGCATAGTTGTTACATAAAAAGTCAGTTCAATAGTCTTATAATAAACATGTCTATCCACAGAAAATTGATTCTATTCTCTCCTGCATTCACTAGTTTCTTATTTTCTGTATAACACTCTAACAAATGGTATCGTCATGTGATTATTGAAATGAATAATAATGAAGCTTTTCAAATCATATGGAACTTCAATGTTGAAGCCCCTGCTACTGTCACATTGCTAATCAGATAGACATCCTTCTCTAACACCTGAACATGTGTGATGGGCTTCATCTTTGCAACATGTAACAGAGTGGCCCTCTATACGGCTAGGCTGGGGATAGAGGTAGGCGATCATCTGAGGACCTTTTTACATGGGACATGGGGTTAGGGCACCTTAGCTTTTAGCAGCAGCCGTTACAGTATTTGCTTTAGTAGTATCAGGGCTTTCATGCCTTGTTTCTGGTTCAGTAGTTTAATATTTTATGCAAAAAGGTTGTACGTTAGTTTGTGTTGTTGGCTTGATTGAGGTTTATTCCAAGATTGTTGTATCTCTTTTCTATAAAACCTCCCCCCTAGAAAAAGATTATGAAATGTAATTTACTTATTAAAAAAAACCATGACATTTACCAAAATTTTCACTGTAAATACTTTTCTACGAGGCATGCACTCTTTTTACACAATATTTGCACAGATCCTTACTCAAACTTTGTATACATTTTGTATACACCTTCACTTTTTTTAAGTTCTCTTGTATAATCTTATATTGTTATACAAAATCTGTTGGAGTGTTCTCTTGTAAATCATTTTTTTCTTTTTCTCCACAATTCTAGTACCAAATTCCGGTATATACTTTGGTCATAAAAATATTTAATTTAATATTTTTTATCAGAAACCTAAAAACTTGGTTGATGAGATTTAGAATAAATATTTAATTTAATATGTAGTTTGTGGGATTCGACTTAAATTTTTTGGTTATTAATGTTTTTAGTATTTAAATTTGACGGTTTTGAACATTTGATTTGTATGATCTAACCTTGGTTATAAGGAATAATCAAAAGAGGGGTTGAACCAAATTATACATCATTCCAATTATTATAGTTTAAATTATATGGAGCTTCAATGTTGAAGCCCATGTTGTCACATTGCTAATCAGATAGACATCCTTCTCCACAATAACACATGAACATGTATGATGAGCTTCATCTTTGCAGTACGTAAAAGAGTGGCCGCTATACGGCTAGGCTGGAGATAGAGGTAGGTGATCATCTGAGGACCTTCTTACATGGGACATTGTAGGGTCCCAAACCAGGGATAAACCCTTGACGCAGCGGACTAACACCTGAAAGAAAGACTTAATACGTAGAACTCACACAATTTCTACCACCACAAGTTATAAACTTTAACACAAGCAATAATAAAGTAAAGAAGAAGTAATTTTGTTGGCCAAGTGAAAGAGCCTTTTTTTTTCTTGTATATATTGATACGTATATGTTTTCTGTATACAATATAACTCTTCTCGAAAAAACCTAGCTAATTCACTACCGTTTACATATCATAACAACCATGGGCCTAATTTAACAATTAACCCAAAAAACACTTTTGGGTCAAAAAATACCCGGTCCAAGTCGCCGCACCACGGGGAGCGTAATCCACCCCAAGGTGCAAAAAGTTCCTGCCCGCGCCTCAATAAACAGGCCTTCTGGACCTCCAAAACCGATCTCCACCGTTCAGAATTTCGATAACTGAGTAAGGAAGACGCTGTCCAAAATTCAGGGAGATCCGACCGTTCAAACTCCGGGAAACGCAAAAACAAAACAGCTAACTCAACCAGAAAAATTCCTACGAATTTTTCACATTAACACCAAAAACTAGCCCAACCTTCAACCTCATAATTCTCCACCTCGTACATCATTTGATAGAACTCAAATTATGGACGAACACCAAGAAAACTATGAACACCTCGATATGTAAACCCCAACCGGCTGCACCATTGTTACCATAGTTGCCTACGTACCCTTAACCGGGATCAAGCCACCGTAGTT
>PHNY01032096.1:7663-21342 GCA_003724115.2 Anethum foeniculum | reverse complement strand
AAAGAAGAAAAAAAAAAAAAAAAAACAAATATAACGAAAGAAAATGTATGGAGAGCTACTAGTAAACACCTTCTAGGGAATAAAATGATAAGGAAGGAGTTATCAGCGAAACTTCCATAAGAATTAATATAGGCCTCCTATGAATCAGATTAAGCACCATTTGTTCAGCTTATCTGGGATTAATAGAGGCACTCTCTTATTACATTATCAACATATAATCAAGAACAAAGAAGCAAAAATATGAGATTTTGGAATATGAGAAGAGAAACAACTAGTGTGGGCTGCGGAGGCTACTGCTTTTAATCTCAAAGGGGTCTATATATATAACCTCTCGCGCTCCTCAAAACCCTAATAGCCGTGACATGTGAGTTATTGTTTTCACCCTCTTGTTTGATTCTTTTTTACTATAGTCAGTCCCTCCTTTTTTCTTAAATTCTTTTTTATTGATATTTATTCCACTTTTTTTTTTCTTTTTGACAAATTTAAAGCAGATTTTATTAATTTGAAAAAAACTCAGCCAATACAAATTCCCAATCGACTATGCAACTAGGTTTAAAAACAAATAAACGAGCAAACAATTAGCTACTTTGTCTCCGAATTGCTTAACATACTGAATACAAATATTTTTGAAACTAAAAATGACTTCGATAGTCTCCCGAGCAATTTAACGCACACCAACTTTCAATGGCTTCCTGTTCACAATTGACCTTCACACAATTAAATCAGATATAGTCCATCGTTCAGATATTTCAATTGTACTAATTGAGATCGGAGGTAAAGATGCCCCCATAGTATGAACAAAATTCTGTTGTGAAAGGCGAACTCTTGCAATTTGCATCACCATTCCATTCAACACCACTTTGATGCGAGCATTACAGATCCCCCAATACACCATATTAATCATTATCAACGAAAAAAACTCAAAACATACCAAGACATACTAAACTCTCAACGTGAGATACAACAACAAATATATCCCAAAAATTGGGTATAAAAAACACACCTCACCAAAAGATGAGTATTACTGAAAGAAAAACAAGATCAAAGCGAGGACCTTCGGTCGAGGATTAGTATGAACAAACTTTTGTTGTGAAAAGTGAGCTCTTGCGATTTTCATCACCGTTCCATTCCACACTACTTCAATTCGAGCATTCTACACTATATAAATCATTCTCAACGAAAAATAACTTAAAATATACCAAGACATACTAAACTCCCACGGGGAAATACAGCAAACAACCCAAAAAATTGGGTACAGAAAACACACCTCACCCAAGGATGAGTATTTTTGAAAGAAAAACAAAATCAAGCAAGAAAGAGGGCCCACCGCGGGAGGGGAAGGACGAAGGAGGCTAACTAATAAGAAAGAGAAGAGAGCTTTATTAGGGTGTTTACGATTTTCAGGGGAAGGACGGAAGGGCACAAATAGTATTACACATTTCATACATTTGTATTATTTTTTGTTGGAATATAATAATTTATATTGAATGTAAGTTGTAAAAGTACAGTTAGATTTCAAGATAAATAAAAGTTTTCTAAATCGGATAATTTTGTTTGTTAAAACTATTTATTTAGATATAATAATTATTTTTACTATATTGAGTTTTAAATAAAGGGTTTGTCTAGTGTTTGCCCATGAGCACACTATGTCAATGATTATTTTATGAGTAGTGTGATTTTGACTGGTGAGAATTTTTGTGCACACAGGGGCCCATCATAATTATTGAAAAGCAACCAATCAAAATTTGCCACCTAATTTCTTATTGTGTGCCAATGAGCATACCACAGAATAACCGTTAAATAAATATTATTTTTCTAACTTCATTTATCAAACTTTTATTTAATTGAGTTGTACTTAAAAGGAAGGAAGAACAAAGGCGGTTAACTATCTGAATCAACCACTTAATATCAACATGTCCAAAATTAACCATTTGTCTGATTATCTGAACAATGTTCTGGAAATCTCCATGCACTTCAGGCGATGGTACTTTCAAAGAATTAATCGATAAATTAAAACATTTATCCAACGTGTGAGTGTGGGTGCCAAAATTCGATGAAGTACCCTTAAATGGAGTACTAATTAGAGTACCATATGTTCTGTAACATGTTATATTTTAAAATATTGCAGAACATAGTGCATAAGATGTTGCAAGACATACAGTACTCTAACTATACCATATATGGTCTTTCCCAACTCCTGAAATAAAGTGTAAAAAATCAGGAATAATATTGTCACAAGACCAAAATTGGTTCAAGGCTACACTTTACCCAAATTTTGTGGTGTTGGATGTAGTTCAGTAGCCATAGGTGGGTAAACCAACACTTTTGTCAATATACAACAACATCGCTATATATATTTCCTTCGTCATTTATGACAATACTTTCTGGTTAATTGCAACACCAAAAGAAATGTTGCGGTAAAAGACTATTGCAACACCTTTTTACCCTATTACAACACCTGTTAATGTAATATCAAATTTTTTGGCAACACCTTTTCATTTTTTTACAACATTTATTAGCAAAATATTTCTTATTCTAGAAATACATTTCATATTTTTTGGTAACACATTTTATACTTTTATCCATTCTATATTACTTCATTTTGTAACATCTAACGTAAATCACATTTGATCCTAAAAATACATCCACTTGAACAAAAAATATGAAATAAATAAACACTTATATTGTCCAAGTCGGACATAAAAAATTATTACATTGCTCATCTTGAACATAAATGAAGTTCTAACAGTACTAAATTAATTATTACATTGCCATATTTCAATATAAATAGACTCATCCTTTTCCATTTACTCTTCCATCACAGCTTGCAATATTGATGTACCCTCATTTGTAGGATTTACAATAGTATAATTAAACTGTACTTTCTTTCGTGATCTCATCCTTCATTCCTTCTTAACAATGATATCTTTTATTGTCACAAGCTTATGTATGGGATTTTTCTCTTTACCTTTAGCAGGGCTTGTTCTTGGCATGCTATCTCTGTGTCAACAAGGTTAAAAGACACATCATACTTGAAAATTGATAACTTATAAAGGTTTCGGGAAGCCGCATGCTATGTTTATCCCACAAGATATTAAACTATGTGCATGAAGTTCAAATAATAAAAAAATAGAAGATAGTATTAAATTATTTTATAGGAAATTTCTTTAAAGTAAACTCAAAACTGCAGTTAAGCTGGAAATGTAACCACCAAGCCTGCCAATAAAATGGCACATAAGAGTGAAGAGAAGAAGTAAATTTCCTTACATACACCTATTGATAAGTAGCAAGACATATTCAAAAAATAATAACTATAGCATGCGAAACAGAAAGATGCAAGTATAAAAAACATAGTCCATCTCAACTAAAATGTAGATTACCTATGAAACATGTAAATCCAGCTCCTCGACTACATTACGTGGAAGCTCTTTGGTGTGAGGCTTAATATCATAGACCAAATGAATTTTTATTTCTTCTAATTATATACAAGTATACTATGAAAAGAGAATAGTGAGATCTGGCCTTTTAAATATATATTAATAGTTATTTACAAGATGCTTATGTTAAGATATTTCATTTATACCACCAGAATGATGATTCTTATATTAAGAGATTTCATTTGTACCACAAGAATGATAGTTTCCAATAACTTGCCTCGTCTAAGACTCTCCGGGTATTTTAAAAAACCAATATATTTACCGTTGATAACATATTTTTATTATACATTATTAGTGTAGTATTTTAATTATTTAACACATTATTTTCCCTGTTTATGCTTGGTTGCGAGTGTTATTAGTTGTGCAGTTTTTTTAGAAGATTTACAGGATTTTCCCTTTTAATGAAACTACTTGCGAAAAAAGTCAAACATATCACGATGCATCAACATGAGTCAGCATGATCGAGGTGAATCGAGCAAAAACGGGAAAGCTATGCAAGCATTTGATCACGAAGATTATTATACATCAATAAGAAAATCTTTGTAATTAATGCTAATGTGTATACTTTTAGAATAAATGGATACCTTAGGCTTATTGTATAGAACACACGTCATACACATCTCTTGTATCACTCTTCTTTAGTTTTCTTTTCTCTCTTTTATTTCAAGATTTTATTAATAAAAGTTTCAAGTTCGTCTCGATTATTGATATGAGTTTTAATATTTATATTGTTATTGTCTTGATGATGCTTGGCTAAAAGCCCTTCTAAGGGGCGGGTGTAGTTGGTTGAACATACATGATTATTATGGTGTTGTGCTTTATTGTTACGTATTGATCTTATTATTAATTTCCAATATCGTGTCTATGTGAGTATTTTCATGCGAGCCACACAAGTAGAGTTGGGAGTTCGTATAATTAGGATCCATATGACTTTTGAGAGTTGACTTCATCTGATGAGATTGATGTAAGTGATTTTTACAACTTTTGAATGATATTTGATTCGAAATTATTGGTTATCTTTATTTTAAATGCTTATGTGTTTGATTGTTAGTGAAAATTAATATTCGATGTTACACCATGATTTTCTTGTTTAGCCGATGAATTTGTTCCTTAGATATTTTTAGTAAGTGATATTTAAATAACAGTTAATTTTTTTATTAGTTTTATAAATTGAAAACTTCATTCGCGTTCTCTGTGGGTCGACCCGTACTCGCGTACGCCCGTGTACTTGCGGTATTTTTATTATTTAACGAATTTTTCCCCAGCAAGTTTTTGGTGCCATTACCGGGGAACACTTCATTGAGTTTTTAGTTTCTGCATATTTTCAATCGGTATTGTTTTGTTGTTTTTCTCAAAAGCAGCCCCAAATTTTTTATAAAAATTGATCTGTTAGATTGACATTGTAGTCCATATCTTTTGTTGCCTGTGCTGGTGTTGACTTTATGTTAGCAGACCTTAGTTACTTAGGTACTAGCAGTATTTATTTAAATAAATAAAATAAAATAAAACAAAAGTAGTAGTTCAGTGGTTATCTCTATGCATAAGTTTAGTAACAAAAACTTAACGCAAGTAGTAGTAATCTAATCAATATAAAAAATGAAAACATAAGACATTATTGTACACATAGTAAACTGTAGTTTGCATATTTTCTTTTATATAGATTTAGTAGTCGTATTTTAGTCTTATTAGTTATTTTTTATTAAATTTTTTACTAGTCTAACCCTTTTTGTTATTTTTATTTTGTTTTTAATTCTTTTGCGTGAAAATGTAATTGAAGAGAAAATAGAATATATTTTTTTTTTTGTAATTTAACTTGTTTTATTTTGACTTTTCAGATACCTAATTGCGGCTTGAGTTACTTCTTGCGGAATTAATTGCTAGCTGTATAGGGTACTTTTTTTTCTTCCTCTGGTTTCTTATATACATAAATAAAAATTTTTAAAAATATTTGTTTAGATTACTTTTAGATAAAAATTATGTGTCGCATCATGCATTTTATGTACACATAGAGCACATCTTGTTTAGGATTTTTATTTTATTTTTTGTATTTTTTTATATAAACTGTGGTCATTACTGAAGGACTCAAAGGTACGTACCACACCAGTGTAAGCATTTTTTTGTGTGTATTTATTAACTCTTAGGTGTTGCATTTTCATCTAATTAACTTTAAGGGTAAAATTACAATATTAAGATAAGGTGAGGGATTTCATCACCCTTTCCTTGGCTCACAAATCATTAATTCATCATCTTGCATTCTCTTTTCTTAAAATTTAATTAGACGTTGGCCATTAGGAACTTCGAGCTTAATTAGGAAGGTACCTAAAAGAGAAAGTGAATTTGGAATTATTCGAACTTTTGGTGACTAGTCAAGTGCATTGCTTACCTAGTCATCGAAAGTTGCTTACATGCTACTCTTTCAAGAGGAAAATCATAAAAAGTTGCTTCAGACTCATAATTCTGGAGGAGTTGAGGAAACTATGGATTTTGCAGTCCAGAAAAAAAGATTTCAAGAGAACTATTTTTATAACTTTAAGCAGAATACCTATTATAATTCAGGGAAAAGTTTGCGACACCAACCTATAGTTGGTGCTAATATATCTACACAAATCAATTATTAATGTGAAAAAAGTACTTTAGACATCTGTGTTATGTTCTGATTTCGTAGCTTTTGTGTATCCAATCTCAAATCACATTCCAACTTAACCTATCATATATATGTGTATCTGTACTATCCCAAAAATTAAAGAACAATATCCAACATAATCATATATATATGTGAAATTCTTTCAGTAAAGAATACTATCCTATATAATCATACGTATAATAAATTCTTATAATTGATTATCCAAATACACTTTCTTGAACTAAAAAAGTACTTTAACTTAACCTTTTCTAATAGCAATATAAAACGTAGGTAAATATATTTGAAACAATTTAAATTTAAAAGACATTTGAGGTTTGTTAAAAAAAATGTTTAGAAAAATGAAGGAAAAAAATATTTATTAATGCTTTAAAAATTTCAAGGTTTAAAAATTATGCTTCCGGTGCGTAGCACGGGTAAAATGCAAGTAGTGCATATGATTCTCACATACATAATTATCCCAAAATAATCGAATAAATTTTATAAATATTTGAACCATAAATCATACCTTATGGCGTTGTGATATAATCTAAATTTTAAACTTCGTACCGGATACCTGAATCGTAGTAAACATATCTCTAATTTAATCTATAAATGAAAACAAAAATTAAATTTACAAAATATTTGAATCAAGCAAAAAAGTACATATAATATCTTGAGAAATTATAAACTTAACACGAATTAGACAATATATAATTAAAAGATTTTGTGAGAAATGAGGGAAATATGAAGAAGGCTATTGAAAAAGAAGCCTCTAATGTATGAATACGTTTATATATCGTGATGATATAAATTTAAATTTCAAATTGAGATTGAATTGCACCCAAGTATTTCAAATTAGAGAAAGAAGATGCAACAGAGATATGAGATGTTCACGTGTTAGTGTAGTATTTACTGCGTAATTTTTATACGCACTATGTAAACTATATAATACGTAAAAGTCAACATGGTAAGGTGGAAAATTAGAGTAAATATCTTTAATGAGGGTGTTATGGTAAACAAACATGTACATATCCTTTATACTCTTAATTAGATATATTGAAGACTCAAGTTTTTGTTTGGATTGAAGTTGATGTTTCATTGGAGCTATCGATATTTATAGAAGAAAAATGAGAAATGGATAATCAAATATCTGATCATGTAGCCGTCTCGTGATCATTATCTTTCTTGCGGAGCTATCGATATTTATAGAAGAAAGAGGAGAAATAGATCATCAACTATCTAATCATTTAGCCGCCTTGTGATCATTATCTTTCATATATTGAGGTTGAAAATCTAGCCATAATAAATTAATAATAGATATATCATTGCATGTAAATTTATGCAAGTACATACTTCAAAGAAAAAAGTTATAAAAGAAGAATAAAATTCAAATGATTTTTAGCAATCTATATGATAAATCCGGAATCCATAATTGCAAGTCCTTGAATATATTTGAAACAATTTGTATTTAAAAGACATTTGAGTTCTGTTAAAAAAATATGTTTACAAAAATGAAGAAAAAATATTTATTAATGCTTTAAAAACTTCAAAGTTTAAAATTTTATGCTTTCGGTGCGAATCACGGGTAAAATGATAGTAGTGCGTATAATTTTCACGTACATAATCATCCCAAAATAATCAAATAAAGTTTATAAATATTTGAACCACAAATCATATCTTATGGCGCTGTGATACAATCTAGATTTTAGACTTCGTACCGGAAACCTGAATCGTAGTAAACATATCTCCAAATTAATCTACAAACAGAAACAAAAATTAAAAATTAAAAATATTATTAAGGTACAAAGTATATATAGTATCTTTAAAAATTATAAACTTAACACGAATTAGACAATATGCAATTAAAATATTTTGAGAAAAATGAGGGAAATGTGAAGAAGGCTGTTGAAAAAGAAGCCTCTAATGTATGAATACGTGTATACACCGTGATGATATAAATTTAAATTTCAAATTGAGATTGAATTGCACCAAAGTATTTCAAAATAGAGAAAGAAGATGGAACAGAGAAATGAGATGTTCACTTGTTAGTGTGGTAACTAATGTGTAATTTGTGTACGTACTATGCACAAGTATATAAAACGTAAAAGTAAACTTGGTAAGGTGGAAAACTAGAGTAAATACGTTAAAAATAGGAGGGTGTTATGGTAAACAAACATGTAAAAATCTTTTATACTCTTAATCAGATATATTGAAGACTCAAGTTTTTATTTGGATTGAAGTTGGTGTTTCATTTGAGCTATCGATATTTATAGAAGAAAGAGGAGAAATAGATCATCAAATATCTGATCATGTAGGCGTCTCATGATCATTATCTTTCTTGTGGAGCTATCGATATTTATAGACGAAAGAGGAGAAAGAGATCATCAAATATTTAATCATGTAGCCGCTCGTGATCATTATCTTTTATATGTTGAGGTTGAAAAACTAGCCGTAAAAAATTAATAATAGATATATTATTGCATGTAAATTTATCAAATACATACTTCAAAACAAAGTTGTAAAAGAAGAATAAAATTCAAATGAGTTTTATCTATCTATATGATAAATCTGGAATCCATAATTACAAGTCGTTAAATATTAAATTTAAAAGACATTTGAGTTTTGTTAAAAAAATATGCTTACAAAAATGAAGAAAAAATATTTATTAATGCTTTAAAAACTCAAAGTTTAAAAATTTATGCTTTCTGTGCGTATCACGGGTAAAATGATAGTAGTGCATATAATTTTCACGTACACAATCATGCCAAAATAATCAAATAAAGTTTATTAATATTTGAACCACAAATCATATCTTATTACAGTATGATACAATCTAGATTTTAAACTTCGTACCAGATACTTGAATCGTAGTAAACATATCTCGAAATTAATCTACAAACAGAAATAAAAATTGAAAATACAAAATATTTATTAAGCTACAAAGTATATATAGTATCTATAGAAATTATAAACTTAACACGAATTAGACAATATGTAATTAAAAGATTTTGAGAGAAATGAGGGAAATGTGAAGAAAGCTATTGAAAAAGAAGCCTCTGATTTATGAATACGCACTGTGATGATATAAATTTAAATTTCAAATTGAGGTTGAATTGCACCCAAGTTTTTTAAATTAGAGAAAAAAGATGCAACAGATAGATGAGATGTTCACGTGTTAGTGTAGTATTTACTGTGTAATTTGCATACGTACTATGCATAAGTATATAATACGTAAATGTCAACTGGGTAAAGTGGAGAATTATAGTAAATACGTTAAAAATAGGAGGGTGTTATGGTAAACAAACATGTAAAAATCTTTTATACTTTTAATTAGATATATTAAAGACTCGAGTTTTTATTTGGATTGAAGTTGGTGTTTCATTGGAGCTATCGATATTTATAGAAGAAAGAGAAGAAAAAGATCATCAAATATTTGATCCTGTAGCCGTCTCATGATCATTATATTTCTTGTGGGGCTATCGATGTCTATAGAAGAAAGAGGAAAAAGATATCATCAAATATCTGATCATGTAGCCGTCTCGTGATCATTATCTTTCTTGTGGGGCTATCGATATTTATAGAAGAAAGAGGATAAATAGATCATCAAATATCTGATCCTGTAGCCGTCTCATGATCATTATCTTTCTTGTGGAGCTATCGATATTTATTGAAGAAAGAGGAGAGAGAGATCATCATATATCTAATCATTTAGCCGCCTCGTGATCATTATCTTTCATATGTTGAGGTTGAAAATCTAGCCATAATAAATTAATAATAGATATATCATTGCACGTAAATTTATACAAGTACATACTTCAAGAAAAAGTTGTAAAAGAAGAATAAAATACAAATGAGTTTTATCTATCTATATGATAAATCCGGAATCCATAATTACAAGTCGTTAAATATATTTGAAACAATTTAAATTTAAAAGACATTTGAGTTTTGTTAAAAAAATATGTTTATAAAAATGAAGAAAAAATATTTATTAATGCTTTAAAAACTTCAAAGTTTAAAAATTTATGCTTTTGGTGCGTATCACGGGTAAAATGATAGTAGTGCGTATAATTTTCACGTACATAATCATGCCAAAATAATTGACAGGGAAAATTATAACCCTAGGGATATAATTAATGATACATTAATTATGTCTGATAAATAATATTGGCTCGAAGCCCAAAATACACGAATTGGGCCTAATAGGCCAACTCAGCATACCTAAGGCTGTAAACGGAAAGGAAATATATATCATAGTTGATGCTGTCCACACTATAGGATCAACTGGATTTGTAATCCTGTTAATTATTCTAGTTCATAAGCCCGGCTAAGGTATGCAAGCCCAATGGGCTATATTATTAACCAAAATTCGTAGTCAACTTGTCGGTTGACTAAACAGCTTATAAGAAGTATTCTATCAAGAATATTATTCCTAGAAGATAGCCATCAAGGAACCGCACTCAGTAAGGAATCTGTTTCCTTATGATATAGGACTCCAAAGTCTAATCTAACCCATGGATCCAGCACTTATAAAGGGGCCTGACCCCTCAACTCAGAACTACGTTTTTTGACTTGATCCTAGGCATAGTGCAAGGTACGTAGGCATCTTGTGAAGGCAGTATTAAGTCATAAAACACGAGACCAGTCATCAAAACTCGAAGCTCTTTAACCCTGATTCTAAAATACTAATTTTATTCCATAACATTTGGCTCCGTCTGTGGGAAAACAACATCAACCATGACGAGAACACGAAGCGGTACTGACACCAGATCCAACGTGGACACCTCCTCCACCGAGGCCCCCTGATAACTCATGCTGAAATGCCCGTCGCTACACAGAACCCGGTCACTCAAGTTCAAGGGACGAATCCTCAATCTCAAGCCGTTGAGTACTCATCCTCTTGGACTTGAGACCTCCACCACCGTCCATTCATCACGTGCAAACATTAACCCTACTTATGGGATGCCCCTGTACCCTGATGTTGGGGGAAGCGGACTCATGCAACAAGGAAGAGGGCAGTCGGTTCCTTATATTCGAGGTCTAGGCCCAATCCCGGAAGGACGAGAATACTCAGGTTAGTACACCGAAGATGGAACTGATCTGTCAAGAAAAAGGCGTCCAAGATCCGAAATTCAAGGAAGGACGTATACTCAGTCCCAGGGACAACAAAGGACGATTCCTCAAGAAATAGTAGAAAGGATCCGAGCTCATGAAGCGGAGATTCAGAAACTCAAGCGTGATTTAGAAAAAGGAAAGTTGAGGAGCACATGAAGGGCTGAAAGTTCAGGCAATGGTAGAGATGTACCCCCGATTATAGATCTGGATGATCCTCCACGAAGGAGATGGGTGGAGAATTTGAGGGCTGACCCCAATGACCTTCTACCTTTGGGAGATCCGGATGATCCAACACCTCCATTTATGGAGGAGATTATGAATGCTCACTTCTCAAGGAAGTTTAAGATGCCCACCATTAAGGCGTATGATGGAACTAGAGATCCGGCAAATCATGTGAGAACATTTTCTAATGCTCTGTTGTTGCAACCTGTCAATGATGCGATTAAGTGTAGGGTGTTTCCCCAAACTCTGGGGGGCATGGCTCAAAGGTGGTACAGCCGTTTGCCCCCTAATTCCATTGGGAGCTTTAGAGACCTTAATCAGGCGTTCATAAAACAATTCATTAGTGGGCGAGTACATGAAAAAAGCTCTGCCTCGCTAATGAGCATTGAGCAAGGAGTAAGAGAACCCTTGAGGGAATATCTGAACCGGTTCACGAAAGTGGCCTTGAAGGTCCCGGACCTTGATGATAAGGTAGCCATGATAACCCTACAACAAGGAACAAGAAACGAGCACTTTAAGATGTCGCTAGCAAAACGAGCCCCTGAAAGTATGCTACAACTACAGGAAAAGGGCTGGAAAGTATATAAAAGCTGAGGAGGCTACGAAGAAGCAGCCTAGTCAACCAGAAGGAGATAAGAATAACAAGAAAAGGAAGGAAAACCAAGAGTTTGATGCGAAGGACAAGTATCCCCACCTAAAAAGAGCACTCCAGGGCAAAGGTTTACGGAGTATACAAGGTTGAACGCCCCTAGTAGTAAAATCCTGATGGATATAGAAAAAGATAAAGATAAAGAGGTGAGATGGACGAAGCCACTAAGGGCTGATCCCGCAAAACTTGATAAAGGAAAGTATTGTCGATTCCATAAGGATGTGGGACATGATACTGATGATTGTAGACAACTTAAAGATGAAATTGAGTTCTTGATCCAAAGGGGAAAGCTCGAAAGGTTTACCAAAGATGGTGAACAAAATAATGAAAGAAGGGATTATGAAGACAGGAGATGAGATCAAGACGATCGAGGGAAAAATCCCCAGCCACGAGGGCCAGTAATAAATATGATCTTTGGAGGGCCGACAGCGGCTGGAGCCTCCAAAATTCAAGAAAGGCTTATGCCCGTGAGGTTATGCATATTGTAGGAGAAGCCCCGAAGTGAGCCAAAACAGAAATTTCTTTGTCTTTCGATGACTCGGATTTAGGAAGTGTAAAGTTTCCCCATGATGACCCATTAGTTATAACTCCTATTATAGGAAATTCTGAAGTAAAGAGAGTCTTGGTGGACAATGAATCCTTAGTCGATATCTTGTTCCACGATGCATACGTCAAGATGGGATACAACGATACTCAGCTCACACCCACTGAAATGCCCATTTATGGATTTAGTAGGGTGGAATCCAAAGTTGAAGGGATGATTAAGCTACCTGTCACCATGGGACAAGAGCCTCGGGAGGCCACTCAGATGCTGAACTTTTTGGTAGTCAAGGCTCCGTCTACTTACAATGCAATCATTGGACGAACAGGTTTGCATGCCTTTAAGGCAATACCCTCGACCTACCATATGAAAGTTAAATTTTCCACCAAGAAACGGGGTTGGAGAAGAGATATGAGATCAGAAAATAGCAAGGAGTTGCCATGTAGCAGCACTTAGGGCTGATGGAGTTGGGGGGCAAGTACTTCCCATCGAAGACATGGACGTCCGAGAAAACGATGAGCTACGAGGGAAGCCAGTAGAGGACTTGATTCCCATCCCTCTATGCCCCATTGACCCAGGGAAAGTAACTTACATTGGAGCCACTTTACAAGAACCTCTGAAGGGCGAAATGATTAAGTTCTTGCAAGAAAACAATGATGTATTTGCATGGACAGCTGCTGATATGCCGGGTATCGATCCTCAATTGATAACCCATAGATTGAATGGGGATCCCAATCGGAAGACGGTGAAATTAAAGAAGAGAACGTTTGCCCCTAAAAGGTAGGAAGCAATAAAGCAGGAAGTTGCAAGCTCCTGGAGGCCGGATTTATAGAGGAAATACAATTTCCAGAATGGCTGGCTAATCCGGTAATGGTTAAGAAAGCTAATGGAAAGTGGATGATGTGCATTGATTTCACAGATCTGAACGACGCATGCCCAAAAGACTGTTTTCCCTTACCAAAGATTGACGTTCTGATTGATGCAACTGCTGGTCATGAGATGTTGAGTTTCATGGATGGATTTAGCGGTTACAACCTGTAAAGCATAAATGTAATGTACTATGTGCATGTTTGGCTGCTTCTCCGTTTTGCTTAT
>PHNY01032084.1:0-17513 GCA_003724115.2 Anethum foeniculum | reverse complement strand
TAAGACTACCCCTTATTGGTGAAAGGATGCCTTGATTTTACTTTGTTGCATTGTTCTTGATTTTTCTTTAATTAGTTTTAGTGGAAGATTTAATTTTTGAGCATTGTAGTTTAATGGGTTTTGTAGAGTAGTTTATTTTGATATTGGGTGTGTGTGTGTTGCTCTTTAATTTCCTAGATCTAGTTTATTGTTCAATTTGGTGTTATTTTGATTTATGTGTTCTTGATATGTTAGTGGGTAAGTTAATTTTACTTTGATGTTTGCAAGTTCTTAGTGGTAAGTTGCTTTATAATTTTTAGATCTAGTTTTTGTTCTTGATTTTGGTGCGTTTTAATTTTTTCGGCGTTCTTATCTTTTTCCGGCCAAATTCCGACTTAAAGTTCTTTTAAGTTGGGGTTTGGTTGGGTGGTTTAAGTAATTTTTAAAATATTTTCTGCATTTTATTTTCCTTTGATTTTCTGCAATTCTAGAAGTAATTTTCGTTTTGTTTTGTTGAATTTGATTTTAAATTGTTTCTCCTGCGTTTGGTACGTTTTGCGCTTTATTTTCTTATTATTTCCCCTATTTTTAGTTTCCTGTGTCTCTTTACTTGTTCGTTGTTCTTCACCCCTTTTAATCTGACTTCTTCATTCTGCTGCTTCAAAACCCAGCTCGGCTCTTCTTCTCCTTTCACATTCCAAGCCTCACCCCCAATTCTGAACTACCGCCTGCGAGACCCATTCACCATTGCAACCCAACTCCGCCACTGCAGCACTCACCATAGGTGCAATTTCCCTTCGTTTAACACCAATCAACCACCTTATAGCTCCACTTCTCCATCTCGTAACCACGCCTTCTCCTTCTCGTCAATTCGAACCAGTTACGCAGCCACCTCCATCTATTCTTCTTCCCTGCCATATTCCAACTTCTCCGTTACCTTCGCCTGTTCCCCTTATGTCACCACAGCAAATCACACGCCACAATACCAGACCTGCAGTCCATACACCTGCGTTCTGTTGAGTCAAATCGCCTGAGTTCAGTTCATTTGCTTCATTTTTTTTTGAGTCTGTGACTGAGTCAAGCTTCAGATTTTGTAGTTGGATCAATTAAACGATTCATGGTTTCTTTACAGTTTGTTTATTTTTATTTGTTTTGATTGTGTTCTGAGTTTTACTGAGTCACGATTGAGTAACGGCCAAGTCAATTAAAGCCGAGTTGTAGTTGTTTCAATCTATCAATTTGACTAAATGTCCGAGTGACTGAGTCGCGAGTTTCTTACCTTTCAGTGTAGTTGTTATTTGTGTTGCCGAGTTCTGCAGCGGCCACTAGATTAATTTAGTTTAAATTCTGTTTGTTTCTTTTATTCAATTAGGAAATGATTGTTCGAAAGTGATCTTGTTAAATAAATGACTTAGATTTTGAATTGTAATTAGTTAGAAAATAAAAAATTGTTGTTGCGGTTGTTTTGGCTAGTTAATTATTCAAATGGGTCATGCCAAATTTTCATTAGAGGTTTCTGTAAATAAAATAAATTAGTTTCGTTTAAAATGTTCTCTTATTAAAAAAATTTCTTTTTAAATATTTAGAATATGTTTTATGTGATAATTAGGTTAATCTAAATTATTTTTTTAATTTTTGGTAATCACTTTTTAATTAGTAAATGTACTAAAACGAGATCGTGCGCTTGTGATATATAAATGTACTAATTTTAGGCACATCAAGCTACCTTGACACCTTATATAAATTTTCTTCTCTAAAAATCGTGAATTAAAGAAGTAAAACCCTCTATACAAATCAAGAAAAGATATGAGGACAAGGGATCCCCTTGCCTAATTCCCTAATTAGGATTGATAGCTCCAAATGATCATTTTGCATGAGTCATTTGATAAAGTACAAAGTTATACACGACATGAAAAGCTTCACTATATCATGAGCAAACCCCATCTTTTTCAGCATTGCCTCTAAACCCCATCTTTCTTATTTTTGTTCGATACTTTCTTTATCTCTCCCAATCTATCTTTCTCTCCCGGTCTCGATCTATCTTTCTCAATCGTTCTCCCATTTAGATCATCAATCTCTAATCTCTCTTGTTTGAATCATCGTTACCACTTATTTCTCCGTAATTGTGTTATGCTGTCTTTTGTTATTTACGCAAACTCATACACAAAGTTACATACGTGTTCATTATAGAAAATATCTTCTTCAATATGATCTACTTAGTGCAGGGATAAATTTTGATCGAAAAAATGATTTTGTTCTTGACTGCTAGTTGTTTTTTATTTTTATTCTATTCTTGTATATTCAATTGAATATTCTATGGTTGAATCTTTGAACACTCATGCTGATGAACAATCCAATCATGATAATCATAAAAATCATGTTAATCTTGAAAATCTTGTTGATTCTCAACACTTTAACCAAGATAATCTGTATCATCTTCAATCTTTTAATTCTCCTGGCATGAAATTGGTTAGTGAACCGTTTGATGGAACGGGATTCGGTAACTTGAAACTTTCAATGACTATTACTCTATCTGCTAGAAATAAATTAAACTTTGTTGGTGGATCAACCTCTAAGCCTATCACAACTTCTCCATCTTTTAAAGCTTGGTCTTGTTGTAATGACATGGTCATTTCTTGGATACTTGGAGCTTTATCTAAGTCAATTAGACGTAGTGTGATCTATTATAATTCTGCTATAAAATGTGGTATGAGTTAGAGGAGAGATATGGTGTTTCTAATGGAGCACAATTGTTTAGTTTGCATAAAAAGCTTGTTGACATTTTATAAAGGAATTATATTGTTGATATTTATTTAACTAAGTTGAAGATGCTTTGAGATGATATTGATGCTTTATGTTTGATCCCTTTGTGTTTCTGTGGTTGTTCTCATAGTACGTCTCAGAAATTGTCAAAGTTCTAACAAGATCAACAAATGATTCAGTTTTTGATCGGACTGAATGACTCTTTTACTGCTATGGGAGGTTCTATATTGATGAGATCTCCACTTCTTTCAATTCTCCAGGTTTATAGTCTGTTATTGCAAGAGGAAACACAAAGAGAAATTCATGCCAACAATCATTTTTTTGGTTGATTCTGCATCCACTGCTATCAATCTTCTCGACCCGGTTATTTTGCAAGTTACTGTAACTTTTCTGCTGGTGAGAAAAATGTTCATGTGAAGAAACTTCACTACAATTATTGTAAAATGTTAGGCCATGTAATTGACAATTACTTCAAGTTGCATGGTTTCCCACCTGATTTTAAGTTTACTAAATCTTCCAACAACTGTAAAAGGATAGTTGTCTTAAAATTTCAGAGACACCAACTATAACATCCAAGCCCACAACCGAATGCATACCGAACCCAAAAACCCACCACATGTCAGTCCGAAAAAGCTAGAAATTTGGTATGCATTAGTTGTTGACTTGAATCTATAAAGGCCCCAGAAACATTCTTATTTGATGTGGGATGTTACAAACACCCCCTCTTATAGGGTTGACGTCCTTGTCGGGCGCACAAACACACTTATGGAACCCGAAGCACTTCCGGCTGGGCAGTGTACTGATACCATTTATAACATTCAAGCCCACAACCGAATGCTACCGGACCCAACAACCCATCACAGGTCAGTCCGAAAAAGTTAGCAATTTGGTATGTATTAGTTGTTTACATGTCTCTATAAAGACTCACAACACTCTTATTCTTATTAATGTGGGATGTTAGACCAGCTCATGTGGTTGCTAATTCTGCTAACTCTATTTGTTGCACTCACTTCCTGGCTGCTGAAGACTATTTTTCTTCTCCTGATTCTTTCAGTCATTTCAGTTGTACTAAAAATAATGTATCAGCAATGATTTGGCATTACTAGATTAAGGCATTTGCATTTGTCTAAACTGAATTCTATTTGTAATGTTGATATTAATAGTGTCGTCTTGATTTTTTGCTTGTGATGTGTGTGCAAAAGCACGACAACATCGATTTCCATTTTCGAAAAGTAATATTTATACTACTGAAAGGTTTCAATTGCTTTATGTAGACTTATGGGGTCCTTACTCTATTCAAATATATCGTAAGCATAGATATTTACTTACAATTGTATATGATTTTGCTCGTACTACATGGACTCACCTATTGAGTTGTAAGAGTAATGCATTTGAGTTCACCAAGTTCTTTATTTCTATGACTAAAACCCAATTTAATAGTACAATTCAGATTGTGAGCATTGACAATGCACTTGACCTTGGTCTGAATAAGAATGCTACTGATTTCTTTATTTCCAATGGTATTGTTCATCAAACTTCATGTTCACATACACCACAACAAATCGGTGTTATTGAACGGAAACACAAACACCTTTAGGAAACATCAAGGGCTTTACTATTCAGTAAAAATTATCAAAACAGTTTTGGGGGGATTGTGTACTTGCTGCCACTTATTTGATTAATCGTTTTCCTTCAAAATGTTACCTGGACACTCACCTTATGAGTTGTTGTTTTCTGCTAAGCCAGATTATTCCAATCTTAAACCTTTTAGATGTTTGAGTTATGTCTATACCTCAAAGCCTAAAAGGGATGAATTTACTCCTCGTGCAACTCCTTATGTGTTTCTAGGTTATCCATATGGGAAGAAAGCCTATAAATTTCATAATCTTGATAACAATTATGTTCTTACTTTCAGGGATGTTGCGTTTCATTAGTCTATTTTTCTATATGTAAACAAAGGTTCGTCTAGTTTTATTCCTTTACCTGTTCCACGTATTGTGTCTGAGCATCATTCTGATTGTACCTCACAAAATCATTCCGTTGCATCTTTTCCAAACACAAGTTTACTAAATAATACTAATACTTCTACTACTTCTATTCTGCACTTTGATTCTTCTCATACTGAAGCTGATACTTCTCCACCTCCAATTCGAAGATCGACTAGATCTTATTTGACAAATTATGTTCACCCGTACACTACGAATAATTCTTGTCATAGTGCTTCTTGCTTATGTACATTACTTCTATGTATGATGCTGGTCTTAGTTCTATACAGTCTACACCTTCTACTTCTTTTGCTGCAAATATTATTTCATATGCTTTACCACCTTCTGAGCCCTCTTCCTATAAGGAAGCCATCAAATAACCTTAATGGCAACAGGCTATTTCTGCAGAGTTTGCAACACTCGAAGCTAATAAAACCTGGCCACTTGTTAAATTTCCTGCTAGAAAGAAACTCATATCATGTAAATGGGTTTTCAAGGTTAAACATAATTCAGATGGAACAGTCGAACGATATAAAGCCAGGTTAGTTTTACATGGTTATACTCAGATAGAGGGTGTGGATTTTACTAAAACTTTTTCTCCAGTTGTGAAAATGACTACTATAAGAATCCTGTGACTACTTTTGTGAAAAAGGGTTAGAATATGTCTCATTCAAATATAAACAACACATTTTTACATGGAGATTGTTGGTAAGATTACAAAGCTGTATGAACAGGAAGACGTGATAACTCAACACTAGAACATGACAGGTAAATAATACTACATCTACACAGAAATCGGGAAGAAATGAAGACAAGACAAATACAAAGAATCAAAATATTAGAAGAAGTTTTGAAGTCTACTACAGGTCACTGAAAGAAGTTCATTAACATGTTCATGCCTCAGTGAAGAATACGGCTTAAAGGCATTCAGGGTTTCAGAAGTGTTGAAGATTCAGTATAAGTGTAACTAAAAGATTTCAGTGTATTAGCATTAATTGTGCTACAGTTAGTGCTTGAAGCAATAAAGTTGTTGCATACTTACTAATAGGATTGTAAAGAAAATGTGAAGACCAAGATCAGTGTTAGTCGTTTGTGAACCAGACCAGTGCACTAAGCGTCAACACAAAGAAAATGATCGTTACATTTATTAGGTTGAGATACTGATTAAGTGATTGAGATGTGAACATAAAGGATGTGATTGGAATGTAGTGTGCAAGAGTCACAATTAAAGATTGAATATTTGACTAAGTACAGGCAACGGTAGTGTAAGGGTGAAAGATTTCTAAACTATGGTGCAAGAAATTAAATATTCAATACTATAGTACAAGAAATGAAAGGAGCAACAGACTTCAGTGATTAAATGGTAATTTGCCAAGGGAGAAACCGCTCAAACCCTAAGCTAACATGTGTCTCTGTTTGTTTTATAAATAAGTTTACTTATAAACTTTAAATTATTTATTTTATAAACTTTGAATAAATTTATTTTATAAACTTAGATTGGTTTATTTTATAAAATTTGAGTAGTTTATTTTATAAACCTAAATTAGTTTATTTTATAAATTTTTAAATAAGTTTATTTCATAAATTCTTATAAGTTTATTTTATAAACTTTAAGTAATTTATTTTATAAACATTTACTAAGTTTATCTTATAAACTTAATTTGGTTTATTTTATAAATTTCAGTGAGTTTATTTTATGAACCTAAATTAGTTTATTTATAAACTTATAAATTAGTTTATTTTATAAATTCTTATAAGTTTATTTTAGAAACTTTATTTAATTTATTTATAAACTTTTAAATAAGCTTATGTTATGAACATGAATTGGTTTATTTTATAAACTTTAAATAAGTTTATTTTCTAAACTTAAGTTAGTTTATTTCATAAGTATTATATAAGTTTGTTTGTAAATCTAATAAAGTTTAATATTTAAACTTTGATTAAAATAATAAATACAAATACACATGTATACGTATATACACACCTGCAACCATCACTGGTACATAGTGTCGCGTCCAAGGAAGAAAGGCTTGATGAAAAACTAAGTACAAGATGTCAAACACTTGTTTCCGGTCGCGTCCTAGCTTCTAAGGAGAGTTGATGTCGCCTTGAACATTGTATTGTCGCCTCCTGGACTCCAGGTTGCCTTCAGGTGTCGCGCTCAAGATCTTTAAGTACAAGACTAAGAGGCGACATAAGCTTATGTGCATGCCCTTGTGGCCTCCTCTTGTGATCCCTGTCGCCTCTTGTCATTCAAGAAAGGTCTTGGTCGCCTTCTATCTTTGCCAAGGCAATCATGTCGCCTCCTAGCCATGCCTCTATCACCACTTAGGATTTCAAGATGAAATTTAGCTAAGGCATAATTCCTTCTGTCGCCTCCAAGCACAAAATTAACCTACTTTATTGGTTTTATCAGTTTAATTACTTGGTTTATAATTGGCCACATAACTAAAATTGATATAAAGTCTACAGACAGAAGTAGAAGCAAGTATTCATTCTATTCTTCATCTTCTCCAACGGAGCTGAAGAAATATATACAAAGAGAGACAGAGAAGACATACACACAAGTTTATATCAGTTAAACTTCTCACCGGAGAAACGTTATAATGCCCGGTTTAAATCTTGTACATTCTTATGGGATATTATAAACGTTATCCGGTAATTAAATCCTTGGAAAAATAATTGTAGATCTTGTATAGGATTTAATTTGTTGATCTTTGTAGAAGAAAGAACACATTGTTCTTGATAGCCGGTAAATTTATTTACCGGGTGTAGCAACCCTTCACGGATTTACATATGAAATGTATATTTACGAGAAATCTTGTGTTTGTTAATTTCATGTCCTAAACACTATTCACCTCAAGAACACGGAACCACTAACCAAACACTAAATTGAATATCCGTAACAAATCCAATTATCAGACTATAATCCATTCCGAAAGAATTTTTTAATTTAGTGAGTATCGTATTCTACCCCCCCTTCTACGATAATTCGGGACCTAACAGAGATCATTCTGAGGATTTCTATATGATTCCTCCTCCTGGTCTTAATTTCTGATCCGTCATTAGTATGTAAACTGGAGAAATTTCTCTTTATGGATTACGTTAGGCTTCACGTCAATGGAATACAAAGATGAAAAGTACCCTGATTTTAAGGTGTTATACGGTTTCTCAGAATGATTCTTCTCTTTTTTATAAGAAAACTAGATCTTTGGTGGTTTACTTAACTATATATCTTGACGATATTTTAGTTGTTAGGAATCATGATGAAGAAATTTCTGCAATAAAGGCATATCTTGATTCTGTGTTTAAAATTAAAGACTTTGGTAAGCTTCGTTATTTTTTGGATTTGGAGTTCACTAAAGTACCTAATGGAATGGTGGTTTCTCAACGTAAATTTACTATGAATTTGTTATCAGAATTTGGATGTATTGATGCTTCCTCGGTCATTACACCTTTAGATCTAAATATTAAACTTCTACCTGATCAAGGTGATTTACTATCAGATCCTTTAGAATACAGAAAGCTTATAGGAAAGCTCAATTTTCTTACAAATACTCGTCCTGATCTCTCTTTCTGTGTACAACATCTCAGTCAGTTTATGTCTTAAACTAGGCAACCTCATTGGGACGCTGTTATTCATGTACTTAAGTATCTCAGAATTGATCCAGGACAAGGTTTATTATTCACTAAATAGTCTTAATTTGCTCTGGAAGCTTACTGTGATACAGACTCGGTATCTTGTCCAAACAGTCGAAAGTCTGTAAGTGCATTTGTTATTTTACTGGGTAGGAGTCTTATTTCCTGAAAATCAAAGATACAACACACCGCTTCTTTGTCATATATAGAGGCTGATTATAGATCATTACGTCTATTAACATCAGAACTTGCTTAGTTGTCCAGGTTGTTACATGAACTTGAAGTTCCTGACAGTGATACTATCCCTGTCAAATATGACAGCCAAGATGCAAAATATATTGCCAAAAATTAAGTGTATCATGAATGTACAAAACACATAGAATGTGATTGTCACTTCGTTCATGCTAAACTTACTTCAAGATTGATTTCTCTGTCTTACACGTCTTCAAAGGAACAATTTGCTGATATCTGTACAAAACTATTAAAAGGACTGCAACATCATCATTTACTGAGTAAGTTAGGAGTGTCTACTTCACCCACCAACTTGAGGGAGTGTTAGAATTGGTCATGTTACTTGATTTCTTGTAGAAGGTCAAATCTAGATTACGAATAGTCAACTGTGGATTAGTTATTTTATAATAAACTTTCCCGCGATCTGATTGTTAGCCATTGTATACAAGTAGGTCTAGCTTAGCTTTCTTATCAATTATTTGTAACACAGAACTTTCTCTATCAATATATTTACATCAATGTACATTTCTTCTTCTTCTTTGTTCAAGTTTAGTTAGATTTTCACAGCTTCTTGTTAGGTAATTTAACTACTTATGTTTTTTTTAATAAAGCTATTTATGTTGTTAATGTTGATTAATGGATGTAAAATGGATATATTAGATAAAATTCAATTTATTTTTGTGGTGAATATGCACTTATATAGTAGATTAATTTTATCATGAGTTTAATTATATACATGATCCATGAATTTTTATTATTCGATTATCTCAGACTTATTTTGATTAATTCAACTTCAAATGGAAAAGAAATTTGTCACAAAATTTGGTTTTCATTTTCTCTTTAATTTAAAGATTTTTCTAATAACATGTAATATAAATATTATATATAATTATAATAATATCCACTACATATTCTACATATACTAGTATAGTATATAAAAATATTTATATTTTTTGTTGATATTTGTGTCTACTTTTTCTTAGATACCAATGTAATATGTTGGAATTTTTTTTTTGAAATTTGTGTCTATTTTTTCTTTTAGCAAATAATATGAAAGATTAATAATCTTAATGATATCTCTGTGTGTGGTAATATTAAATATTTTTTTGAACATATTTCTCATAAAGAAAACTTTTAAAGTTTAGTGGACCGCTTCTTTCTATATTTATATATCATCCGTTTCCACTTAACTCTAGAAATTTTTTTCAGAATTGTCTGCAGATTTGAATAAGTTGGTAGCATATCACTAAATCTTGATTGTTAAAGGGGGTGTGCTTAAAAATCATCCGCCCTCGTACAGTAAGCCAGCAAATAAAAGATAAAATACAATACATATTCAGTTTTATTTGACCACCTAATTTCAGCATGCACTGGTTTTTGCAAATTACTGATACTAAACCAAACCAAACGTACCCATATCCCGCTTAGAGTAGGGTCTGGGAAGAGTAAGATGTACGCAGACCATGCCCCTATTCGGAAAAGTAGAGAGGCTATTTCCGTGAAGACCCCCGACTTAGTGCAAGACAATATATTAAGTGATAGACATACAACATACAAACTAAGTAGCAACTTTGACGAAACGAAAATTCATAAAGTGACCAGGACCATACCTGAACCCATGGTTGCAATGCACGGAGGACGTACCTACAAGAAGGTTAACATGTGCGAGTGCCTATTTTAATAGATTTATACGCACAGAGACAGACAACACCCATGCACACACATACTAAAATAAATATGGAAGAAACTTTACAACCTAATGCATTGTAAATCACTGGACATAGCCTCAACTACTCTAATTCACCGTCTCAAAACAACCCTGTCTAATGTCATGTCACATGTGAGATTTAAGACATCCATATCCAAACTCAACTGATCAGCCCAAGTCCTATGCGGTCTACCTCTCTTTCTCTTACCCCTGACTAATATGCGTTCAACCCCTCGAACTGGGACTGATGGACGTCGTCTCCGAAAGTGACCATACCAACGTAATTAGCACTCCCGTATTTTCTTAGAAATGGTCTCAACACGCACAGTTCGTCTAAAGACATTATTTGGTATCTGATCTGTCACTGTACGATCACACATCCAGCGCAGTATATGCATTTCTACAGTCTCTAACCTCCGATCTTGAACCTTCCTCAATGGCTAACACTCAGAACCATATAACAATGCAGGTCTAATAGCGACCTTATAGAATTACCCTTCAACTTCAAAGGTACATTCTTATCACACAACACGCATGTGGCAACTCTCCATTCAAGCCATCCTGGCTTAATACGATGTGTAATATCTGTAGTAATATCCCCACTGCTGTCAATGATAGAACCAAAGTACTTAACACGATTAGTAAGTGGAACACGGTCTTCAGCAATACAAAATGCCACATCCTCTTCATTATTTTCCTCATTAAAATTAGCCCACAAGTACTCAGTCTTATAACGACTCAAACATAAGCCTTTAACCTCCAATAATGCACGCGACTGCTCTAATTCCTAGACTCAGCTATAAACACGATATCGTCAGCAAATAGCACTAATTCCTAATTCGTACTGGCACTAATTTTTGGATAAATGCCATGAATAGCTGTTTTTAAAGTAAGGATAACAAGAATACCTGCGCGCGTGAAACATGACCATAAATACCATTCTATTACGCATTTTTTAAAGGAGTAATGAGTGATACACATTCAAGGAATGCATATCATGTTTGATTGCTTTTTTCTTTTTAAAAATTAAAAGTATTACGCATTCGTATTAAAATTGTAATACGCACAGGTGTTACGCATTTTTAAAGGGGTAATAAGTTTGAAATTAATTTTTTTTAATTAGGGTCTATGATTTAAATTAGAGTTTGGTTCCTAGGCCTAGATTAAATTAAGGTTTTGGTTCTTAAACCCTAAATCGATGTACCTTTTATTAATTTCTTTCTTAATATTTTTAAAACTCAAAGGGGATTAGTGAATTCTAAAGTGTTAAAATTTGATAAATTAGTTGTATCTTTTATTCAATTTTTTAATATTTCTAAACCCCAATGGGGATTATTGAACCCTAAAAAATAAAAAATTGTTAAATTAGGATACACCTTTAAATTTAATAATATTAATTTAAAAATAACGGTTGAAAACGTAACATTAAGTGGTGGTGAAAACGTAACATTAAGTGGTGTTTCCAGCCCCGATATAAAATGTTGAACCCTAAAATATTAAATTTTTTAAATAAAGATCCATCTTCAAATTTTAAAATATTCATTAAAAATTGATATATTTTTAAAATTCAAACAAAAAACGTAAAATCTAAAAAAAATATAAAATATTGATTACATTTACTTAAAGCTTCAAGCTTGCCTCAACCCAGCACATCATTAACAAGGGTCGGTGGTGGAAAATTTAATACGCATTCCAAGAAGGCCTAATAGGGCCGAGAAACTGTTATTTTGGTAAAGAGATGGTTAAAAAAAGTGGTAAAATTGTCATTTTTTCCTAATTTTTTAAAATTTGTTGCATTCTGGTTAATGAATTATTTTTATATTTTTGTATGGAGTTGGTTCATATCACCTAACTAACTATAGATAGCTTTGTTTTCAAATAACAAATTATATTTTAACAATTTATAAAAATTTGTTGGGTTTATATGACAAAAAAGAAGATGGCCCGTTAAAATGAAAAAAAAACAAAATGTTCATTGAATTTTCAGCTAATAACTCAAGTATTTATTACTCAAAATTTTTACATGATGCAGAATTACAACATACAACAGATAAATGGATAAAGGTACAGAAAAAGTATTTCCTTCTCCCAAGAGTTTCATAATTCTGTATCCTGTGATAATCTGAACTGGATGCTTTTAAGTAACCCTTGTACAGAGGGATCACCCATAACAGTTCTTTTACTTTTAATGAAACCAATAGTAATTCTTGCTACTGAATTCTACATCCCCCATCATCTTGTCCTCGACGAACGTTGCCATACGCTGATAGTTCAAGAAGATCCATATCCCGGCCTGGACAAGCAAAAACTAAACAGCATTACCAAAATATTACCTTCAATGCTTGAGCTACAAATCAACATTCGAGTTCTAGCCAATTAGCCATCAATGCAACTACATGCTTGCATTTTCTATACTTCTATTCATACGCTGGGAAAATATAAAAAATTGGTGTAATGTTTTATTTTCTTCTATTTAGTGGTCCTTGATAAAAGGTCAAGTTCATTTCATTCTGGATTGGTTCATTAAACAGTTGTTAAATACCCGAAACTCGGCAATATGAGCTCTTTTGAATAAGATCAGCTTTAGATATCTCAGTATGATTCCCTTTGGATCTATTAACTGTTGCCTGCATCAAGAAAGAGGATACAAATATAAGCTTACTGATGCTAAACGTTATTGATTAAAGATCCTGTTTTAGACACAATATTTGGAACAAATTCAAACCATCTTCAAAAAAGTTGAGAAATTATCAGAATGTATAAGCAGAAGACAGATAAAAATTGCAACTTGAACTTATAAACAGTAATAGAGCGTATATCATTAATTGGTCATGAAAGGAATTGCTCAAATCTACCCACAATGGGACACAAGGAATGCGAGCTAGGGGGCATCAGAAGCCAGAACATCATAAGCACAATTGAAGTTTTAATATTTCAAGTGGAATGCTACATGTAATGGAGAGACCAAAACAATCAATTTCATAATGTTGTCTAGACCCCAACAAGCTTGGCTGAATACTGTGCACATGATTAAACGTAAGCTACTGTCTTCTTAATGGGTCTGGAACGAAAGTTCCAAAGATCTGCCACTTTTAATATAGACCAGGTCACCAGAAACATTGAGCTAGAGTTTTTTTTTTTTCATTTTATCTATAAAGAGTGCGGACTTAGAGGCTTGTGCCGCTTGTAGCTTCTCTTTAAGGTATATCATCCCCCTCACGTACATATCCTTTTTATTCAATGCAATAGCTTTTTAGAAAAAAATAAAAGAGTAAAAGAGTGTATTCTTCAGTTCTAAGTTGTTTCCTGGCTGTGATGTGAATTATTTCCTAAAAGGACTAAGTACTCAATTGTTCTCATGGGTTTGCAGAAATTCAGAAGGTAAATATATTTAAAAACTGGAAGAGATGGAAAATTTCCACCTAAAACCTATCTCCTTGCAAGCGTATTACAAGAAATTAGTAGCACAACAGCTTGTATCATCTAACTAAAAACTGGAGGATGTTCTTCTCTTTCTTTCAGCCAAGCAAAATTCGGGAAACTATACCAGTGTCCCATTTCTGTATTATCCAACTTCATCTCGCCAAAAATCATCAGGGTGATGCACATAGCACATATGAAGGGTCCTGTATTTACAGCTGTAGATAGGGTTTGTTATCTTTCTTACTCTCTCTTTTCTTAATCTTCTTCACTTTCCCTCCAAATGTTAATTAATTGAGTTAGAGTTTTACATTTCTTATTATCAGAATTGGTAGTGTCATAGAGGTTCACAGTTATTGTCATTATCAAACACAAATCGGATTACGGGATCATTCTTCTGATTCCTCCCTATCGGTTACCATAATGTTAAAGTCAATGCATGCTGACAAAAGTAATAATTATATAAGAAGGATGGAATTATAGCTCATATGATAATAAGAGGCATTGTGTACAGTATCTTTTTATTTACTAAAATTAATCAAGACATAATCATAGAACACAAACAAAATCAACAATAGCTGGAACGTAATAGCATAAAAAAAAAAGAAGAAGAAAAGTTTAAGTGGAAGAAAGAATGTTCAGCCCAGTAAACCATTTTAATACAAATTGGAAAGTAACGCACCTGTAAAACCTGACAGTTTTCTAATGTGCTTGGCCCGCCCTGAAAAGTATAAAGTACAAGCAACAGCTGCATTTAACTGAACTTTTCATGTGTAGCAAGAGAAGTCTTAGTTTCTGGAATAATATATCTACTTATTTACAGCATACAAGTATATTTAATCCAAAACATGATGACCAGAAAAAAATAAGACTAGAAAGCTGCATAGCTGACTGATGGTTTACATGTAGAATGCATTCATGAACAAAAAACATACATAAACTGATTGTCTTATCTAAATAGCACAATAAGCACAGAAATCATTAGTAGCTACCCTCTCCCCCACAACCATACATTAATGTCCATTAAAACATGAGTTGCTAGTTTATATATTAGAGCAATAAAGATGTCATCGAACCTTTTCCAGATAGGCGGTTGGATCAAATTGAATAACAAATGGGAATGTTTCTTTTCGTAGATGCACATTACAATATCACAATGACACATTCTCAACACACGCACAAAATTCTAAAAATGTTAGATGGTCTATGAATGCAACATAACAAACACCAGTTTCAAACAATGAACTATGGTAGGCTCGAAATATGAGCAATACTAATCCTACAAATTATCAATTCATCAACTCAGTTCATTCTTGTCATTACATGAAAAGATAAGTTTATTTGACCTACCAATTACTGCTTACAAATGTTAACACGGACTCCACAGGGATATAAATACAAGTAAAACATTGAAAAGGGATCGAATTATTAACGCATGGACTGATAAAATGTCCATCCAAGCCCTTATCACACATGAGCATAAGCTTAAAAGTAAATGATATAAAATACAGAATCATCTCAAGTGAAATTATACCACCCATTTTACAGAAATTTAAAAATAATTTATGTCCAACTCATCAAACATAATGTCATGTATAGTAACATGTGAATAAATTTTTTTATCTCGAAATCGAATCACAAGTACAGAAATGAGTGAAGGCATACTGAGGTTAATTAACCGACTCTCCAGAAACCTCACAGGAGACGGGAGGACTTGAGACCTCTAGTCTTACCTAAACTCTACCTTCCTAAAGTCATCATTATCTGCCTACACAATACTCTAAACTAGGCGAACAAAAACAAACAAACAACTCGTAAACACAAAACAAAACAATCGAAAAATGTCCAAAGAAAACAATTAACCAAAAAGGGGAGGGGAGCATAAGAACCTTAGAAAAAGGCACAATATGATCATAATCATGACAAAGACAACCCGGGCAGCCGACAAGTTTGCGAAAAAGGGTATTCCCAAGAACATCACGGCGCCACCTATCAGGGTCTCTTCCGTTAACCCTTTCAGCCTTTTCCCAACATTTTTGCTTCACATTATGAGGAAAGCTTCTTGGGTTGTTGTTATTATAAGGGCTTGTTTGGTAAAAGGAGAGCTCTTCACTTACAAACTCAGTGTCAAGAATGGTTGTTGATGATTTAGAAGATGAATGGCTTTTGGTTCTTCTCTTCGGTGAGTCTAGTTTTGTTTTTGTTGCTCTCATCCTTTGCTTTTTGTGATATTGGTTGTGGTTGGTCGGTCATATAAGGAAAGATAAATTAATACATTTTTTTAATGCTGGTTATTCTTTAAAGATTATATATATATATATATAGTTTTTCAAAGATTGAATAAATTATTTATTATATAAATAATTATATTTTTGGGCCTTAACATGTTGAAATTACTATAACTTAATATCAACAAAGAAATAACATTTCTTATATTTCTATTTAAATTACTAAATTTCAGTTAATTTTTTCATAATTTTATAGATATTTATTAAAAAATTTATATATAAGAAATTTGGATACGACAATATATGAAATAGAGTTTTATATTGATATAAATTTATTATTGAATAATTAAAATTATGTAACAAAATTGAGATCAATATTTGATCAAATTAGCTGAACTTAATCGAAATGAAATTTAAACAATAAAGGTGCTAGACTCTGTAATTTTAAATTTGAATACTTGTTTAAAATAATAGTAGACTTATACCTTTTTTATTTGTTACCATATAAAATCGACGTGGATATTTTATCAGGTTCTTTAGAAAATATGTTGAACAATTAACGAGAAAGAAGTAAACTGCGTTCCGATGAACATGTCTCCGCGCGCCCAAACTAGCGCTCGTCGTGGGGTTGGCGCTAGTCATGGAGGTGGCCGTTTACGATGGACATTTATCACGAAAGATGAACATTGACTACAAGTCCACGAAATAAGATGTTTCACAACTTGGCGAGAACAAATGTAATCATCGGAGAACAAGAGGAGACCCGGGCTTCGGAGAACATGTCTCTGGACACTTAGGCCACGTGTAATATTCGGAAATTTTATTATTATTTATGTGATAGATTAAGTGAGATATTATCTGATTTATTTCAATTCGAATTAGGTTTGGCCTTAATTCTTACGTGTTACGTGTTTATTATTATAATAAAATATATGATTATTTGAAACTTTTGGGTTACATGATTCCTGAATATGAAATTATGTGAATATGGTGATTACGTGCTTTTGTGGCTAGTACGTGTTTATGTGCATTCTAGGATTTGTTTAGAATAATTTTTAAATGAATTATTATGTGAAAAATAGAGCTTTTGATAAAATCACGATTTTTATTTTGTTATTTCTTATTTGATTTTAGAGACTTTTTAAAAATAGGAATGTAAATTATTCCAGTGACTATGCATTTTAAAATAATTTTATACTTATTCTTGTATTTATCGACCTTTATCTTGTAAAATCCGTATAAAATAATTTATAAAGTCAAAAATTATTTTAAAAATATGGAGAGATAGCTAATTTTATCATATACAATTTCAGTTAATCACATTTATTTTTTCGATTATTTATCAATCGATACATATTTTACAAACCATTTTATGTAAGTTCTTAAAAAAAAGGTAAAACAAAAAAAAATTGCAAATGGACAGGCCCATTTACATATTTATTATGTATAGCTGCCCGCCCCCCAACCCAAACCCAAACCTAAACCTCATCTGTCTTCTCCCCTCTCGTAAATACTTGTATATACTAAAAACTTTAAAATTTTATATCTCGTAAACTGTTT